>WOVY01001295.1:0-113709 GCA_013436015.1 Rhipicephalus annulatus | reverse complement strand
TCTACAAACTTCTTGCATCTACTTACGCGTCATTGCAAGGTAACATCAGCACTTATTGCCTTTACAGTCGTTGCTTCGAGAGTTCTGAAAGGGCAAAATATGCCTCGAGCAACGAATTCGCCCAGGGACTTAGCAACGCTTGCTACTAGTGTACGATGAACAGTCTCCTTTCTTACGAGATGAAATTGACGAACTTCAGAAACTTTTGGTTCTTTAATCTATCAATATTCAGCGTACAACCTCTCCACCTTGTGACAGCATATACGCTAACATTAAGAACCAAACACGTTTATAAAATCTCATTTACCGTCTTTTTCAATTCTGGGAATTGTCACGATGCCTAGGAGAACAAAAATTAATAATGAAAAATTCATGAGACATTTGACTTCATGAATACAGATGAGCAGCAAGGCTCTGTCACCCAGCAGAGAGATGACGGAAAATTTTGCTGAAAGGCACCGAAATGTACATAAAGTGCATCTTGAATTCAAATTATGTTCCGTTAAAGGTTCCCACTTGAGCAGCGTGTGTGTCTTTGCCGTGACGAGCAGCAACTTGTCAGGTTTGCCGTATATGTGCTTGACGTTTGGTGTACTATCTTTAGGATCCACTTGAGCAGCACGCATCTTAAGTTTCTCTGCGTACTGCAAGTACTTGGAGCATTTCTTTCTATCTATCTATCTATCTATCTATCTATCTATCTATCTATCTATCTATATATCTATCTATCTATATATCTATGCTATCGAGCTATCTATCTTTCTAGCTATCTATCTATTTAATTTATCTATCTATCTATCTGTCTGTCTGTCCGTCTATCTGTCTATTTATCTGTCTGTCTATCTATCTATCTATCTATCTACTTATCTATTCATCTATCTAGCTAGCTAGCTAGCTAGATAGCTAGCCACTTGTGTAAGGGTGCTCTCGTGATCAGCCCCTTAAGTTGATGTAACCAAAATTAGTATGGAAGGGTAATGTGGATGATACCACTGACTACGGTATGCGGGTATATGTGCCCCAGGTGATTGACTGTTTAGGAAATGCGAGAACGGACAGTGTGTAATATCAACGCGACAAACGTTAAGAAAAAAAATCTGACATCGTGCAGCTTTGACTCGACAAATTCAAATGATAAAAGTCAGGGTCCCAGCAGGAATTGAACCCAAACATTCTGCACGGCACCTTCCCTCCGCGCGGAAGAAATGGCTCAATTTCGCGTGTCTCGTTTTTTTGTTTTTTTTTGGAGCGGGATATGTCTAGAAGGCACAAATGAGTTTTCAACCGACGTCGCTTACGCAACCTCTCGTTTAATTTTGTTGGCTGCAAAAGCATAAATCCCTACTCTAAATTTACAGCTTTCCCTCAAGCCCTGGTTCTGCAGATTGAAAGGCTCGACAGACTATATACCCAGCGGACCGAGAACTTGGCAAACGTTCGAATATATGCCGTCTGCCAGACGTAATCCATTAAATGGCTAAGCGCGTCTTCTCAACCGCAAGAGCTTTATTTTTTTTAATTATATTAGTCCCCCAGCTTACTAAACGTTGCCGTCATTTGCGTGAAATGCCCTTTTCTGCGTAACTATCCCTACCGCATCAGGACAACGCCGCCGATGGCGCAGCGTCCGGCCTTATTATTCACGTTATGAATATATTTTTAGCTGGGTACTTGGAAAGCGTGGTACTACATCAAGCTGTCGCATCGACAAACCGAATATGAGTGGCCTTTGAGCAAATCGTACTTCCTCTACATTTTACTGGAGGACATGAGCAGCTGAGCATGATAGTTTCACTTCTGAATGGCTTGAAATGGTTTGGAAGGAGCGCTTGGGTGGCCTCTCAACGCCTTGTACGCGGCTTTGCTTGAATCGCAGTCACCATCAGGGTGATTCAGTGCGCAATTTGTTGCCTTCTTCTAGGCAAGTGTGCAAGCCAAGCTTAGAGGTGCTACAACAACGGAAAAAAAGCACGTGAATGAAACCTCATCGTTAAAACTGTAAATCTTGTAGGTGCTTGCGGCTATGAAAGTGCTCTGGACGGAGTGCATAGTGGCTTGATCTGAAATGACAGGGCAGGTACTCCTTTCTGCTGGAAGGGAAGAGAGATAGAGAAAGATGAAGAAAAAGAAAAGGGAAAGCCTTAACCGTATAGCAGGGCTTTAGTTATAAAGTAGGGCCTTGGCTTCTAAACTGATAGGTACTGGGTTCGACTCCCAGTAGCGACGACACCCACGGGTTTTTGTAATGGGCAGAAAGGTGCCTCAACCTGGCGCTCATGATGTATGCGTACTCATCTCAAGAAAAAGTTCAATCTTGGGTACTAAAAATGATTGAGTACTAATAATGATTAAACACACACATCAGGGCATTGTAAAACCACAGACGATTAGAAGCTAAGGTAAGCGTAAAAATAGTTTAGCCTTTATTTGCTGCACATAATCGTCAGTTCTTCTTCGACTTAAGGTAAAGGAAATATAGTGCTAACAATAGCTTTGCATCGTCCTCTAACGTCCCTATAAGGCGCTCCTACTAAAAGCCACCTCCCTTCCGTTTTGATGCTTGCAATAAAAACAAGAGAAGCAGCTGGCTCCATACGTAAACAGCTGCTCCTCGCCCTTCCTTAAATACGCTCATCTTCATTGAAGTAGAATGACATGACCCAAGTAGCGCTCGTTTTAGATGCATAGACAGTAAACTTGGGCTGCTTAGGTTGGTATTCATTAGCCTTACGGGATTAATGGCAAGTGCCATATTCCTGTATAGGCACTCGTTATTTTTATTTCATATTTTCTATCAAGCAGTTATTGAATCCCTTCACTTCAAGGTATGCATGCGTTGAGCTAGACACTATTTTAATTGCTTTTTATTGTTCTCAATAAGTATTTAATTGGTGTTTTACCTTTAACACTGGTAGCCTTACAGTCACAATCATACTGTTCCCAGCATATACAAATGGACTTCAGTTGTCTCTATACCTGCCTTCTCACTAAGTATTCACAAGGCGTTATTTGACGCAACTTTCGCAGTATTTCACGCTCACACATGACAAGGGAAGCGGGACTACGTAGGACCGTCAGTTTTCCTAATGCCAGCATAGTGTAGTAATTATGGTATTTATTAATGTCTTGCTGGAAGAGCGAAGTTATTCTTCTATTATATATTGACTTGCTTATTGATTGCTTATTTAGGAACACGTATATAGTGTATCTTTGAGGTTCAACAAAGTAATGGCGTTTGCGAAGCGCAGCCTGTCAGACAAAATCCAATAGGATCTGTCTCGGTAACCTATTGGAGAGTTTCTGCCGTGAGAGATACAGGAATATTAGAGAGCTAAATTCCTGACTCGTTCACGACTACGCATCCTTGCCAGACACATCGAAGAGCCCGCCTTTGGGTTTCAGCAAATGCGAAAACCACCAACACCATGCCCACCCTCTTCATAAGCAAGCTGTACCGTATCCCCCATCAAGAAAAGTTCTTACTCTCAAACTGTTCGTGAAGAAAAGCAAGGCAATCGCGATACTGGACGCACTATTAGCGAAAGGGACTAACCATTGGTGAAACGGTCACATCGAATTAAAGGCTTTGTAAGATGAGCTCATCCCTGCATATGCCTCATCCGTCCTCACAACCTCACTGAGCCCTAATACATCCCATTGAACACCCTCTAGTTCCTCGAATACATTATGATGTTGGCACAAGCCTACGCGCCTACATCCAGCCATGATTACATGTTAGTTGAAAGCTTCTATGAAGACGCGGAATCGGCAATGGGTAAGGTAAAAACACAGTATACTATAGAGATAGGGGACTTATATGTCAAGGTAAGGAAGAAGCAGGCTGGAGACGAGGCAGTATGGGTTATGGGATCGGTATTCGAAATACCAGAGGGGAGTTATTTGCAGAATTTGGGGAACGCAACAATTTACGGATCTTGAATACCTTCTAGCGAAAACGCGAGTGAAACCGTAAGAAGACATGAAGAGCCCTAACGGTGAAAGTAAGCACGAACCCGACTTTATGCTGACTGCACACCCAGGCATCAAGCAGGATGTAGAAGTGCTTGGCAAGGTACGATGCACTGACCACAGAATGTTAAGGTCTAGCATTCGCCTAGACTTGAAGAAGGAATGACAGAAACTAATACGCAAGAATCCAATTAATGAACTAGCACTGAGAGGGAAAGTACAGGACTTCTGAGTTTAGCTTTAGAACAGATATTCGGCTCTTGTTGAGGAAACCGACCTTAGCCTTGACGCAGTGCATGATAATCTGATGAGTATCATTACAGAGTGTGCAGCGGAAGTTGGAGGTACTGTAGTAAAACAGAAAACTAGCAAGCTGTCCCAGTAGACGAAGAGCCTCATTAAGAAACGTCAAAGCATAAAAGCTTCAAACACAACAGAAAATGTGTAACTGGCAGACTTCGAACTTTATTAATAAGCGTAAGGCATCCAATCTAAGGAAGTCAACATGGGGAGAATGGAGCTTTTTTGAAAGATGGTAGAAGCGTCAAAGTGAGGAAGAGGGAACTTCAGATAGACAAAAACCAGATGTATGCACTAAGGGACAAGGAAGGCAATGTAACTGCCAATATGGAGATAATGGTCCAAGTAGCAGAGGAGTTTTACAGAGATCTGTACAGTAGCCGGAACAACCATGATCGTAATGTAAGAACTAGAAGTAAGCCAGATGACATCCCACCACTAATGATAGAAGTCGGGAAAGTTTTGGAGGGAATGCAAAGAGGCAAGGCTGCTGGTGAGGGTCAGATAACATCAGATCTGGTGAAATACAGAGGACAGATGGTCCTAGAAACACTAGCCATACTGTTTGGGAAGTGTCTCCTGACGGGGAGGCTACCAGAATATCGGAAGAACGCTAACATCATCTTAATTCATAAGAAAAGCGACTACAAGGACTTGAAGAATTAACGGCCTATCAGCTCGCTCTCCATCATATACAAAGCTATTTACAAAGGTAATTGCTAACAGAATTAAAACAACATAATTCAACCAACCAAAGGATCAAGCAGAATTTTGAACAGGCTACTCAACAATCGACCACATTCATACTATCAATGAGGTGATAGAGAAATGCTCATAATGACCCAACCGCTATACAAAGACTTCATTGATTACTAGAAGGCCTTTGATTCAGTACAGATATCAGCAGTGATGCAGACCCTGTGGAATAAGGGTGTCAACGCAGCATATATAAACATCCTGTAAGAAACCTACAGTGGATCCAATGCCACCATATTGCTCCAAAAATAAAGCGACAGAATATCAATAAAGGGTTTAAAGGGGAAACTATCTCTCCAACTATATTCACCACGTGCTTGTTAGAGATACAAGTTAATAGAGAGTGCCTTAGTAACCTGCGCTTCACCGATAATACATAGATCGCTGAGTAACTCAGGGGAGAAATTGCAAATAATGGTTACTGAATTAAACAAGGAGAACAGAAAGGTAGGCCTTAAAATTAAACTTCAGAAAACGAAAGTAACGGACAACAGCCTCGGAAAACAACAGCGCTTCGAGATAGGTAACTGTGCACATGAAGTTGTAAAAGAATACGTCTACTTAGGACAGGTAGTAAACCCGGAGCCGAGCACGAGATTGAAATAGCGTGAAGAACAAGAATTGGGTGGGGCACATTCGGCAAGCATTCTCAAGTCATGACTGGTAGATTGCCACTACCCCTCAAGAGGAAGATATATAAGAGTGAGCAGAAACCTGGAGGCTTACAAAGAGGGTTCAGCTTGAATTGACGACGACGCAGCGAGCGATGAAAGGGAAAACGATAAGTGTAACCTTGAGAAAAAAGAAGACAGCAGAGTGGGTCAGGGAAGAAATAGGGGTTAAGGATACCATAGTTGAATTGAAGAAGAAATGAACATGGGCCGGGCATGTAGCACGTAGGCAGGATACCGGCTGGTTAGTAAGGATAACTGATTAGATTCCGACGGAGGGCAAGTGGGTGAGGGGTACACAGGATGTGAGGTGGACAGAGGAAATTAGGAAGTTTGCTGGTATAAAGTGGCAGCAGCAAGCACAGGACCCAGCTGACTGGCGGAACACATGAGACACGTTTGTCCTGCAGTGGGCGTACTCAGGCTAGTGATGATGATAATGAAATTGAGCGCAAGCAGGTGTTGTCCCGACAGTGAGCTCAATGAAGACTCACGAAGCAAGAAGCCTGACCACAGCTCGTTAAGTAAGCTGTACTGGACAACCAGACACAGAACCTTTAGGTGAAGCTTCGTGAGTGAGGTCACGATGTAGTACAATTGAATGCATGCGACTGCATTTCTTTATGTATTAATAATTCAAGGGAAGGTATCTAGTACATAGTCATACATAGCCAGATTTGAAATCTGATGCAAAAATTAGACAGTGACAGTGGTGGACCACCTACCTATTGTCGATGTTCGTTTAGTTGAACTTTTTATATGACCTTAATTAAGTGTTCGCGCTGACCTCTGAAGTATTATGACGATGATAATCTCAGAAATCATTGCACAGAAGATTTAGAGACGGTAGAAAACTATGGGATGGTATGAACAGAAGAAATATGTGGCCTCTTATATTTAATATAAATCACCAAAGCTTAAATAAATGTAGAAAAATATCTGGAAGTTGAGAACAATGTTACTGACTTGAGCAAAAGAAAAAGAAAGTTAAATACACAAATAGTGCATCAGTTATGTATTCTCAGCGACACATTTGCAAATATTATGACTTTACTGCCACCCAAGAAATGTATGCGTGCCCTTTAGCATGAGTGAAATGTGACTGTCCATAGGGTTACCACGCCAGCTAGTTCATGAGAGAGAGAGAGAGAGAAATAGAGAGGAAAGGCAACTAAGCTTGGCTTGGTTGGCTACCCTACACTTGGGGTGGGGGAAAAGGAGAATAATAGAACAGAAAGAGATAGAAAAGAAGAGGAGTAAGAAAGAGAAGCATGAATAGTCAACTCGAGACTACACAGCACGGTCTCGCACAGTTCTTTCACAAGCGGTCGTGAAGTCTGGTGGTCCTTAAAAAGTACAAGAGAGCTTCCGTGGCTTTGCGCGTATGGGAAGCCGTCGGCCAAGGTCCCAGGATCTTCTCTTCTGTAAGCGGCCGTGAATCCAGCTGACAGAGCTTGGCTTCCATAATACGTCGTTCGGTCTGGTATGCTGGGCAATGACATAGAATGTGCTCAAGCGTTTCCTCGCAGGCGCAGATGTTGCATGCCGAAGTGCTCGCCATTCCAAGGAGACGAGAGTACGAATTCGTAAATGCCACGCCCAACCTCATGCGACACAGTAAGTTTCAGCGCATCGTGGGAGCCCGGATGGCAAACGAAGTTGCAAGTTTGGGTTCATCGAATACAGGTGCGTGTTGGAGAAACCCTGCGTATTCCATCGTAGGAGAGATATACGACGAGCAAGTGATTGTAGTAGCCTTGCAGCGTCCGTTTTCAAGAGTGGTATGGGCGTGCGCAGGTCTTGGTCATGAGCTGATCGAGCAGCCTCATCCACGCGGTCATTTCCGACGATTCCGCAATGACTCGGCAACCACTGAAATACAATATCATGACCTTCCGTGAGCGCTTCGTGGTAGTCGTGCTTTATCTGATATACTGATTGTTCATGTAACCCGTGCTGCATACAAACCGTAGTGACTGTAAGGCTGACCTGGAGTCACAAAAGACGGCCCATTGGTTAGGTTGCTGGCGAAGAATGTACTTTACTGCACCTTGAAGTGCTGCGAGCTCTGCTGCTGTCGACGTCGTGATGTGAGAAAACTTGTACTGAAGCAACACATTTTCAGATGGAACAACCACTGCTCCTGTAGAGCTGTTGGAATTAGTGGAGCCATCGGTGTAAACATGTATGCGGTCGAAGTACCTTTCGTCCAACAGACGCAAAGTCAATTGCTTCAGGGCTAGCGTTGACATGCGTGCCTTCTTAAAGATTCCAGGAACTGATAAGCGCACGTCAGGTTGACGAAGACTCCATGGCGCAGTTGATGGATGCATCGCAAGTTTGAAGCCAGGCGGTAGTATGTCCTGATGTTTTGTCACGATACCGCAGTACGAAGAATGGGGCCTCCGAATGTGCGCTTTCAGCGTCTCGACAATGATATGCGTTGTGACCGGTTGTTCTTGTGCAATAACAATAGTTGACCCTGTCGATGAGCATCTTGGAAGGCCAAGGCCTGTCCGAAGGGCTTGTACGCTTTGCAGTGCACGGATGTTAGTCTTGCACGTGTTGGACAGGACAGGAAGGCTGTACCGGAGAGTTCCGAGAAAGAGGGCTGTGTAAAGCTGCAACATGGAATGCACGGATGGGCCCCGAGATTCTCCGGCGACGAACTTGAATACATTCTCAATGCCAATGACTTTATTCTTCAGGTATGTGGCATGCGGGCTCCAGGTTACGTCACGATCTACGATGACACCTAAGAATCTTTGAGTGCTCTTATATTGGATTGATCTGCCATCGATGCACAATAAGTAGAAAGACATCGGTTTGCGTGTGAACGCCACCGCTGCGCATTTTTCTGTGGTGATAGTCAATCCTTGCTGGCGAAGGTACGTCGATGTCATTGTTGCCGCTTTCTGTATTCTTGCACGCACTTGAGGCCGTGTCATGCCGGACGCCCAAATGCAGATATCGTCAGCGTAGAGATATATAAGCCGTCTGTGGCAGCATTTCGGTGAGCCCACGAGAACCAGGTTGAAAAGAGTTGGACTCAAAACACCGCCTTGTGGCACCCCACGACTTGTGAAATACTTATTCGCAGACCCATCTTCAGTTAAAACGAACATGCATCTCTTTGTGAGGTAGCTTCTTACCCATCGAAAGACACGACCTCCAAGTTCAGCTGCTTCAAGAGCATTGAGAACAGCCTCGTGGTTCACGTTGTCATAGGCACCCTTCACGTCTAAGAACAGAGCTACCGGCCGCCGCTTCTGAGCTTTTTGATGCTGAGCAGAGGTCACTAAGTCAATAACGCTATCAACTGAGGACCGACCTTGTCGAAAACCAGCCATAGCATCAGGATAGATGTTATAATGTTCCAGGTACCATTCCATGCGTGTAAGCAGCATCCTCTCCATGACCTTGCCAACGCAGCTTGCTAGTGCTATAGGCCGGTATGATGCCAAATCGAATGGAGACTTTCCGGGCTTCAGCAAAGGCACCAGGCGACTACACTTCCACTCATCAGGCACCATTCCATCATGCCAAGACTTACTGAAAATGTCCAGGAGGACAGCGCTGTGCCTTCTGGCCTAGGTGACGTAGGGCAGTATAGGTCACTTCATCCGGACCTGAAGACGATGAGCGTCTGCATGTGTTCAATGCCGCATGTTCTTTCATGGTGAATGCAACCTCCATTTGCTGATCTCGTGCGACTGGAAAATTCTGTGGCAATAGATCGATCGGTATAGAGATGTCGCCAGCGATCTTTGCACAAAATTCCCCAGAAACATCAAGCTGTGAGCAACGTTGATGTAGCGCCAGAGCGGCGAAGGGATGACGCTGTTGCGGATGTGAGTGAATACCTCGAAGAGTCCTCCATACGGGAGACAAGGGCTCTCGAGGGTCTAGCGAGTCACAAAAATTCTTCCACCGTTGTTCATGAAGCTTGTGCATTCGACGCTGGATTTTTTTCTGAATGCGTCTGGATTCTCTGAGGTCAGATATAGATTTCGTGCGCCTGTATCGTCTTTAAGCACGTCGGCGGACCGCTCGAAGTTGTTCCAACTCTTGGTCGAGTGCCGTGCGTCTCGATTCTTTCGAACATATCTTCGTGGAAGTCTCCATTGCACAACTAATCACTTCTTCAATGGATTCCGGCGGTTCGTGCATGCACTTGCTCTGCACTGATATCTGAAACTCTTCCCAGTCAATAAGTCTTGAATGTCCAGGGGAAGGAGAATCATCCAGACCTCTGATTGTCGCGTACGTGGGAATATGGTCGCTGCCATGTGTTTCAATATCTGTGAACCATTGGACTATTGTGACAATGCTATGCGACATTAATGTCAAATCCAGGCAACTGTTGTAAGTTACTCCTCGGAGATAAGTAGGGCTGCCGTCGTTCAGCACCTGAAGTCCGTGCTCTGATGTGAGATCAACTAGGTTTGTGCCTTTTCGATTTGTCCTGATGCTTCCCCACAATAGATGATGGGCGTTGAAGTCACCCATCAATATCCAAGGTGCCGGAGTCGTTGCAAATATACCATTTAATATCTGTTGATCTAGTCGACGTGACGGCGCTATATATGCGCCTATCAGCGTAAACGACCACTTCTTCTTTTTGACATATAGACACACGTAGTGATTTCCATTTTGAGACTCTACTCTTTGGAGAACGTAAGTGAGTTCTTTACGGATGTACACAGCAACTTGACTTCGCTCAATGCACGATGAAGAAACGAACGATTCATAGCCCGACAGTCGAGGTATTTTTGAAAAATGCGGTTCACAAATGATGATGATGGGAAACTTATTTTCGGAAATGAATTGTCTGAACTCAGGCATTCTTGACTGTAGACCTCTTGCGTTCCACTGAATTATGGAAGCACGCTTGACTTTTTCCCGGAAAGGCTGATGTGGTCTATGGTGTGCCATCTTGTTACTGAAGTCCGGCAAGAACTGGTTCTAGTGTGTCCAAGATTTGCAGCGCGCATTTAGCGGCAGGGATCTGTAGACTATCCAATAGAGCGCGAATAACACTCATGAACGACCTCAATACAGAAAAAACTTGAATTTGCTAGTTCTTGAATCTGCGTGGTTCCTATGGGGTGCCATCCACAGCCCGTATATGCCAAATTGGAGGCGCAGCAGTCCCACTTAGTATAAACCATGGTTAGCAAAGTAGGGCTTGGTCTTCCGTAGCATTGGCACGCACTTAATTTGGTTTATTCATCTCGCAACTGATTTCGCTCCACAGCCTTGTTAGGCTGCCCGTGTAACTGCGCTTCAAGTAAGCAGCGGTAAGCAATCATCATAACACGTGTCTCTCCCGCTCCTCCACGTGCCTGCCTTTGTGTATCCCTTTGCTTCTACTTTGCCTTTTCGAAGTAACGCTCAGCCATGCGGTTCCCAACGAAAGTGGCGACGCCGCTAGCTGCCGAAACAAGCCACAACCAATTAACACAGCGTGCCGTCGAAGGTGCCACAACGGGGTTCGTGTCACAGCCGCGGAGCCAGCGAACGAAACTACCAACGCCAAGTGCTCTGAAGGATCGAGATTCTGCCGTGCCCTCGTTCCTAAATAGAAACTATCGCGGACGATAAGCGGCACAGCTTGTAATTTGCGAATCCTTTCTTAATTTACCCTGTGGAAGTGGCGGAATACACAGAAATCGGGCTAGCGCGTACTACGGTGTGCCCCGACAGAGCCACTGGGACGAAGCGAACGAGAAGAGCAAAAAAGTAGGTGAAGGAAGAGAAAACGCCGTCTGTCAAGCCGGGCTATTCGGCGCTTCTATTCCAGTCCCGACGTCGATGCGTCGTGTTCGCGAAAACACGTCCCTCGCAGGCGAAAGGTCTCGGGGCCCGGCTCACCCGGCAGACAGCGCATTGTGTTAAAAACCCTCTCAGACACGAGGCATGTGATCCATCACGTTACGTAGCACAGGCGCAAGAAAGTAAAGAACCGCGAAAACCAAAATGGCTATGCCCAGCTCATCGCGCCCGAGCCAGTCTCTACGCACGTAGGCTCAGACGGACGGCTGCCTGAAAACAGAGAGAAAGGTTATTTCTCTTTCACCTCGTGTCCGAACAACGCGGAAGGGAGGCCGCTAAACAAGCCTGCTCTTCGCAGCCCTGGTGATGTTTTTCAACGCGTCTGTCGGGGGTGCCGCTTCTTGGCCCACGCTCAGGCGCTTTCAAAAGCTGCGGCGCTGTGTGTCGGGTTGGACGCGCTCGCTCGTGTAAAGCGCTGCTCGCTGCGCCTGGCGCAGAATACTATTCTTCGAGCTAGCGTGGCAGCTCGTAAGCTTCGTTCGCTGTGAGGAGTCACCAAGCAAACAAGCGATAGACTAGCGGCAAGGTGGAGTTCTTGTTTGAAATAGACGCACTGT
Source organism: Rhipicephalus annulatus (assembly GCA_013436015.1). Lineage (NCBI taxonomy): Eukaryota > Metazoa > Arthropoda > Arachnida > Ixodida > Ixodidae > Rhipicephalus > Rhipicephalus annulatus. Next base: position 101,621 of record WOVY01001295.1, on the reverse strand, counting down.
AAACACTGCTCCTTGTTCCGCAAAGGCGTGAAAGATGACTGGTTGGCGAGGCCGTGCTCACTGTACTGCCGACAAACCCAAGCTGTACGCCCTTTCAAGGAACCACCGTTTTCCTAGATGGCATACCAGTAAATATACACGCATAATTTCCTATTATGTGTCTGCGGTGAGCGCCCAGAGCGGAACTCCTTTTACTGGACTACATGCGAAAGCCAAAAAAAAAAAAAAAGAGCAGAATCAGGCTGCCGCTGTTCCTGGCTTGTGCTTCATCGCGAGGGAAGGCTGCTTGCGCGAATAACTTGTTCGAGCTAAGAGTCAGTGCTGATGACTTTAAAAGAAGTTGCGTCACATTTTCAAATGTCTCCTGTCATCGAATATTGAGCTTGATAGAAAGTGTTTGTACAGTAAATTAAGTTCAATTTAGTTGAATTAAGTTTATTGCGCAACGAAGTTTCGAGGAGATCATCAAAAAAGCTGCACTGGGCAGCTTGAGGAGACCCGGGCCACCTCACACACTGAACTGTTACAGCTGTTCGAAGGATTCCCTATACCTAATTTATGAACAGAACAGCAAGAACAGTAACCAAACACGGTAAGAAATATCGAACAAAGCTGTTGTGTAAATATTTGAAAAACCAAGAAAAAAATACCCGTAGTACTGCAGACAGCAAAAAACAGAAAAATAATAACAGATGAACATATGGCAGCACAATCAATCATACAAATAAGTCACATGGGCTTCTTTAGCGAGAGAGTGGATATATTGAGACCATTTCTTTTGTGTAACCGATTTAAAATACTTGGTAAACAAAACTGTAGCATTTGGTCACGGTATTCAGTTCTGCTTTTGTTGATATTCTAAGGTTCTAATTGACTAAAAGTATAAAAAGAATTATGTTGTTGTAGGGATGCCAGTTGTATTAGAGAGTCATCATTCTTAATTTTCCCAGTCTATACATACGACAAAGCCTATATGTGTACATAGACTCTATTTTTATGGTACTAAGCTTCATGAACAAAGGAGCAGTATGCCAAAGATATGGCACCCTAGAAACAAGGCGTATGGAGCTTTTTTATAGTACCACGAGTCGATGAGTATTTTCGGCTGTTAACTTCAATTATTTTCATTGCTATCCTTTATTGTTTAGGACGCGAGTGCTCGCATTAAAATAAAACGGTCAGTATTAGTATAAGGTCTGCCAGCACACTCGACGTAGCAATTAATGTTCTAATAGATCCGCCTCCCCCCCCCCCCCCTCCTACCTTATGTGCTGAACCAATGGCATATTCTACATGGAAACGTTTGAGTGTTGCAAACGTAATATAGAGAAGTTTCAGATGCCAACTATACAACGACACGTATGACTTGCGGAGATTGAGGATACCCTCTTCCTCAATTTTTTGTCCTGCTTTTTCTCCTGTTCTGGTTGTACATCTGTTTTATTTTTCCGTTTTTATTTCTTTTTAATTTCCTTTATTCTTTTCTATCACTTTTTTTGTTTAATTTATTTTTTGCTTCATAGGTAATACACGGAGATCAGTCGCCCAATTAGAAGCTTTCACCTCTTCGCACTACAGAGAAATCCAACCATTTTTATTAACAGCGTGCGAGCCTTCACTTCTGCTGCCAGTATTTATTTATTTATTTATTTATTTATTTATTTATTTATTTATTTATTTATTTATTTATTTATTTATAGCATTCTGGAGTTATATATACATCACAGAGGGAAGGAGAAATGTGTAGCAAAATAGAGGCAACCATTTCGTGAAGTAAATTACAAAGACCAAGTAAAATATATTACGCAGCACAAAACGTACCTGTAATGCTACAGCAGGCTCAATAGGGCATTTTTCAGTGCAGTTGGGTCATCTGTTTCAGTTGTCAAGTAAACACGAGATTAATCACTCACCGCGTATCGGGCCACCGCAGTACGGTCGTGGCGACCACATTTCTGTGTGACTGCAATGATATAAAGTTAATGTACAAAAATGTACTTGTTCGTTAAAAAAATCCGGCACTTTTCCCTATGGTCCCGCGGCGGTGATCTATGGGCTAAGGTACTCGGCTGCTGACCCGCAGGTCCAGGGATCGGCTGCGGCGGCTCCATTTCCGATGGAGGCGGAAATGCTGTAGGCCGTTGTGCTCCGATTTGGGTGCACGTTAAAGAACCCCAGCTGGTTGACATTTCAGAGCCCTCTACTACGGCATCTCTCATAATGATATGGTGGTTTTGGGACGCTGAACCCCACATATCAATCTATCAACTTTTCCCCATGGGTGAAATGTACTCGGAGCCCCCAATAAAGCGAACCTCATGGGTTTTATAGCGTATAATGTACTAGCATTAAATTCAATTTTATTAACAGCCGAGAACGAGCTCAAGTTATCAAGAAACATGGGACCTGCAATTGTCACATTTTTTTAGTAAATTTCCTCTGGGTCGGTGAGCATGCTGTTTCGTAACGAGTCATTGCAAATCTGTTGAAATGGAGCGTGTGACCTTTACCTATACACTTTAGTTTAGTGTACGCAGCACATGTCCATTGGACAACAGGCTTCGTTAATGACATTCCCTGCGTGGTTATTGGCTGAAACTATGCCTTCCAAAGAATCATAGCGCGAACAATATATAACAACAGCGCGTCAAAAACAAAAACTACAAAGGAAGCGTAAATTCTCAGGCACCGGAATGAAATTCGTGCTAGAAAATTTACTGAGAAAGCCAGTCAATATATGCTTGAATGATATGTAGACTTTAACGTCCCAAAACCACCATATGATTATGAGAGACGCCGTAGTAGAGGGCTCCGGAAAATTCAACCACCTGAGGTTTTTTAAGTGCACTCAAATCTGAGCACACGGTCCTACAGCCTTTTCGCCTCCATCGAAAATGGAGCCGCTGCAGCCGGAATTTGATGTCGCAACCTGCGGGCAGCAGCCGAGTACCTTAGCCACTAGACCACCGCGGTGGGGCTTCAGTATATGCTTAAACTGCGTCTCCACCTGCAAGGTAACCTAGGATTATGACAAGACATATTGGTTCGCTCATTATTTCAAAACTGGTTATTGTGCGAATACGCTCCAAGTTAATACGCTTTGCGTGCTCGTTAGAGGTAGACGCAAACAATATATTATGAGTTTTGTATGCTTCTTAGTCCTAAACATAACAACTCTTACTTCGTTAGTTAGTCATTTATGCATATAATTATCTTTACTTCAAACACTCCAGCTCAAGGAAAAGGATAACGCACTGCAAGCCTGACTCGTCTCTCTCTCTCTCTCTCTCTCTCTCTCTCTCTCTGTGTGTGTGTGTGTGTGTGTGTGTGTGTGTGTGTGTGTGTGTGTGTGTGTGTGTGTGTGTGTGTGGTGTGTGTGTGTGTGTGTGTGTGTGTGTGTGTGTGTGTGTGTGTGTGATCTTAAAAAGGCGTCATGTGCGGGGTTGTCACAAGGTATGTCTATATTGGTGGTGTGTGAGATCTTGCCACGTTACTCAACTGAATGCCGCCAGCATCGTCCCCAGCTTCACGCCTACTTGACTACGCATTCAATCCCGTGCAAAACCATTCATCGGCATTTTCGACGCTGGGAAGCATACCAGTGATCTCAGCCGAAGCTTAGGTGCGCACAAGGCGAAAAATTGCACCGATTAAGCGTAGAGTATACGCAATCTACAGCGACCTTATGTGTGCCGTGTGTCGAGGCAGAAATATACTGCGAAAGAAAAATGATGAATGTTCAGCTCAGGCCAAAGCCGATTCTCGTGCTGAGAGAATTTCTTTTTTTTTCCATAATTGGTGCGGCGCCCGAGGCGTTTCACCGCTTTCCGAACTCGACCGTAGCCGGAGGCGCAAACAAGGCACGCGCGAAAAGCGGCAGCCGTCGTAATGGCTGGCTGTTTGCCTGGACGCGGTCACTTGACCCCCGGGGGGCCCCGGACGGAGCGTCCTTGCCCCACTGGCCACGGAGCCCCGGGCGGCCTTGGCGGCGCGCATCTGCCGCCACGTTTCACATTCCGGACGCCTGTGCGCCTGTACTCCCACGTGCGCTATAAACAACGCTCAACGCGGTCGAGTCATTTACAAGAGACTTCATTGGGAAATCTGGAAAGGTAATCCCGCCGCTTTGTTGCATGGAGCGGACGTTAAGAGCTCTGGCGCGTCCGCCCGCACGGTGAGCGGGTATTTCGGAAGGGTATAGTGTTATTAGTCTCAGCAACTCAAGCAGTGACTTTTGACTTTCGCCTGATGCAGGTCAAACAGCAAAAACGAAGGCAAACACTGCTAAAAGGAGGCCAGTGACAAAATTCATGTATGTATGTATGTATGTATGTATGTATGTATGTATGTATGTATGTATGTATGTATGTATGTATGTATGTATGTATGTATGTATGTATGTATGTATGTATGTATGGATTGATTCGTCGGTTTGTCGGAATTTACTTCTACACGCACCATTTGGTTTTCTAGCGTTTGTCCGTTAATGGCCAACCATAAGTGCTGAAAAAGTATACACAGACTGTCCTAAAATATCTCAACTTACACAAGTTCTTAACACAAGCAAAACAACAACGGCGCTGTAGATAGTTTAGAGCAGAAAATCTCGGTTCATTACCTGTGCAGTGGCCGTCCTGAAAGCTCAAGAGAATTTGTTTCTGAGCTATAGTTGGTTCGTCCTGAAAGGTGCTATCACATTTTTTCATATAGGGCTTATCCTATCTTCGCTGCTAGAGCCTCCCCATTCCTTCGGCTGCTGACCCGCGGGTTGCGGGATTGAATCCCGGCTTCGGCGGCCGCGTTTTCGATGGAGGCGAAAATGCTTGAGGCCCGTTTGCTTAGCTTATATTTAAGCACACGTTTAAGAACACCACGTTATTACGATACTCTACATTACCTCTTATCTTTAATTCTTCCCGATCTAGGGCCCTCAAAGCACGTGGTGAATAGCAATGGAGAGGTCGTGTCTCCTTGATTTACACCCTTCTTATTGGGGTTCTGCCTCTTTCTTCATGGAGAACTATAGTGGCTGTGGATCCACTGCAGATTTCTTCCAGTATATTTATGCAGGGTTCGTCGATGGTCCAAGTGCGTAGTGCCTGCCTTACTGCCGATGTTCAGACCTAATCAAACGCCTCCTTGTAATTCATGAAAGCTATGTATAGGGGTTGGTTGTATTCCACGCATTTCTCTATTACGTGATTGATAGTATGAATATGGTCTATTTTGGAGTAGCCTGCACGAAATCTTTCTTGGTCCTTTGGCAGATTGAACTTTAATGTCGCCTTAATTTTATTAGCTATTATTTTTTTCTGTAAATAGTTTGTAGAGAACGGAGAGTAAGCTTATCGGCCTGTAATTTTTCAAATACTTGACGTATCATTTCTTACGGATTAAAATGATGTTGGCATTCTTCCTAGATTTTGGTGCTCTTGCCGTCAAGAGACACTTCGTATATAGGGTTTTTAAAACACAATTTCTCCGCCATCTTTCAGCAGTGCTGTTGTTACCTTATTCTTCCCAGTGGCTTTGCTTCTTTGCATTCCTTCTAGGCATTTCTTTACTTCCCCTGCCGTTATACTGGTATACGATGTCCAATTCCTCTGGACTATTATTATTTGCCCCGATATCATCCTAATTGTTTCGGCTTCTGTACAGCTCTATATAGAACTCCTCCGCCACCTCAACTATCCTATCTGTATTGGTTGTGACATTGCATTCATTGTTCCTTAATCCATACAACCTATTGTTGCCTATGATCACGTTTCCCTTCGCAGCATTTAGCCTTCTGTCGCTTTTTACAGCCTGCTCAATTGTCTCCATGTTATACCTTCTGATGTCAGCTACCTTGTGCCTATCAATTGACTTCGAAATTTTCACTACCTCTATATGGATAGTTGAATTTGAGGCTTTCATGGTTTGTCGTCTCTTAATGAGATTTTCTGTCTCGTGAGATAGTTTTTCTGTGCCTTGCCTAGTGACTGGACCTCCGACTTCTATTGCACACTCTTTGATGATACTAGTACGATTACCGTTCATTGTGTCAACGCTAATATCTTGTACCTCGTTTGGAGCCTCGAATCTATTCTGATGACTTTGCCTGGATGAGTAACTCAGGGGACAAATTACCGCTCATGATTATTGAAGTGGACACGGAAAGCAGAAAAGTAAGTTTGAAAATTAATGTGCGCAAAACTGAAGTAATGTGTAACAGTCTCGACAGAAAACAACACTTTGCGATAGGTGAAGAGACGCTGGAAGTTGTGAAGAAACATGTCTATTTAGAGCAGATGGTAACCACGGAGCCGAACTATGAGAGTGAAATATCAAAATGAATAAGGACGCGGTGGATCGCAACAAGCAAGCATTCTGAAATCATGAATGGTATCTGCCACTAACCCTCAAGAGAAAGATGTAAAACAGCTGCATCTGGCCGGTGCTTACCTACGGAGCATAAACATGGAGGCTTGCAAAGAGGGACCAGCTTAAATTGAGGATGACGTGGCGAGCGATAAAAAGGGAAATAATAGGTGTAACCTTAAGAGCTTAAGAGGCAATAATGGAGCAGAGTAGATCAGCCTCAGGGAACAAGCCGGGGTTAATGATATCATAGTTGAAATCAAGAAAAAGAAAATGGACATGGGCCGGGCATGTAGCGCGTAGACAGGATAACCAATGGTCATTTAGGGTAACTGAATTGATTCCCGGAGTAGGCAAACGCGTGAATAGGAGAAAGTTAGGTGGGTCGATAAGGTTGAAAAGTTGGCAGGTATAACGTGGCAGCAGAAAGCAAAAGACCGAGTGATTTCGCGGATCATGGGAGAGGCCTATGCCTGCAGTGGGCGTAGTTATGATGATGATGACGATGATGACGATGACGATGACGATGATGATGATGATGATGATGATGTTGATGTTGATTATGATGATGATGGTGGTGGTGGTGGGTGGTGGTGGTAGTGGTGGTGGGTGGTGGTGGTGGTGGTGGTGGTGGTGATTATAAAAAACCCCAGGTGTAGAAAAGTTCCGGAGCCCTCCTCTACGGAGTCTCTCATAATCATATGGTAATTTTGGGACTATAAACCCCAAAAATTGTTAACCTTCAACATTCCTTTTGCTACGATATGTCTTATAGGAGAGGAAGCCAATATACAATATTGTCTTCTCGCTGACTGCGCCTTCAAAGTAACCTGACAGTTATTCAATACCTACAAGACACAGTGTGTCCAAGCAAACTCTGGTCGAGCTAACAAAAAGGAGGCAATGAGCTACGATGGCAGAATCAACAATATTTTGATACCCACCACCTTACGCAAACTGTTGAATTTTTTTACATTGATTTATTCTTTGATGAAAATGATTAACCACACTGCTAATTACATACATAAGTACTGAGGTTTGCCTCCCATATTATACATCACATTCGAAAACATCACATCTGTTTTTTTTTTTACAACTCCTTACATCATCTCTAGCTATATTTACCACGCGGAGGTGGCAAGGCATATTCTAGCAAAAAACACCACTAAGATTATGAAGCACGCCATAGTTAAGGACACCGGAAAACGTTTGACTACGTACAGCTTGTTTATGTGGACTTAAATCTAAGTAGGCAAATGTTTCTGAATGTTTGGCACTGTTTCAACATCCCATGAATCTAGGTTACAGATGGCGAAGACAGTGATTGTGGATGAGAAATTAAGACTGCTGAAACACCATTGCAAGGAAGCACGCATATAGTATTACCATCTTGAGTTACAAAAGTACGGCCATTATTATGAGCACTCTAACCACCAGTACAGATATTTCGACAATTAATCGAAGAATAAAAGGGGAAAATAGTCGTCTAAGTATTATTCTGCAAATGAGAACTCTGGCACTTGACAGACAATAAATAGCTAACACTGCAATATTTTCCTACAGACACGCAAACAGGCAATGAATGTGGGGAGGTACTGAAAACGTATAACAATAATGCCGTCGACATTTCGACGTGTCTGTTATGCACACGATGCTTGTCGTTTCGCTGAGATGCGACTTTCAATGCACCTAGCAATTATTTATTTATTTTATTTATTTTATTTATTTTCACATACTGTTAACCCTTTGCAGGGTTATTACAGGAGTGGGAGCGAAGGGGAACAAAAAAAAAAAAAAAAAAAAAACAGAAAACATTCACATCAATAGTAACAATCAATTTTGGACCGAGCAGCCCTTCTCAACAAGTTCAAATTAAGGAGGCTGCATGCACGAGTTAAAGTGGTAGTGGGCGAAAGAAAAGAAGGATAATAAATCATAGCTGTAAAAGTTGGTGCAAATACAAATGTTGGCAAGCAAGTCAATTCAAGGAAGTACACAAGGAAATGAAAATACAATACATACTATGTAATCAGCGTTATGATTAAGTACTATGTGTATTTTGCAACATTGCTAGAAAGTCATCAACTGTACGCTGTTCGGCTATAAGTCGGTCAAGAGCATTCCATTCTCGAATGCATCTAGGAAAAAAAGAATAATAGAATGTGTTATTGTTGCAAGAGTACTCTTGGAGTGTGTGATCATGTGTGTGACGTGTTTGCCTTGTTGTCTTGGTTTTCACGTATTTAGCGTGGTCTATTTTAAGACAGTTGTGCAATAACAGGTATAGAACTTTAGGCGATGAATTTTTGCTCGACTTTCGAGTGTCGGCAAATCTGCGTGGCGTAGTAATTGGTTGGGGAGTCGAGGCGACGATACCGGTTAAAAATAAATCTAATCGCTTTGCGCTGCACTCTTTCAAGCGTGCTGATACCACTATCCGTGAATGGAAACCAGATTATGCTCGCATACTCCAAGATAGGTCTGACAAGTGTGACGTATGCTAGGAGCTTAGTGTCGCGGTCAGCGTGGCGCAGCGTCCGCTTAAGGAAGAATAATTTTTTTAAGGCTTTCTCGGCTATGTTTTCTAGGTGCACTGTCCAACTGAGATCGGAAGTTATAGTCACACCAAGATATTTATACTGGCTTACATTTCGTAGCACGATGTTGTTGTAACCGTAATGGAAAGGTAGGCGTGATTTCTTTTTTGTTACTTGCATGGCGACTGTTTTGGTCAGAATTAATCACCATTTGCCAGTTAGAACACCATCGTACAACGTCGTTCAGGGCATCGTTCAGTTCAGTTGGTCTCTGGAGCTTTTAACCTGTTTGTACAATATGCAGTCGTCTGCAAAAAGCCTTATGTTTGCGTTAATGTTGACTGTTAGATCGTTTATGAATAGAAGAAATAATATCGGTGCCAAGACGGATCCCTGAGGAACACCGGACGTAACGTTTAATGTGTCAGAGACGTGTTCACTGCAGTGTACAAATTGTTGGCGACCGGACAAATAGTTGGATATCCAACGGGTCACTGGCCCATCCCCGAGTTTGCAAACCAGCTGGTAAACTAGCTTTTCATGGGAAACCCGGTCGAACGCTTTGAAAAATCCATAAAGATTATATCAATTTGGGAGTGTTGATTAATGGCTTCGGCCAGATCGTGAATTGTTTCAGCTAGTTGCGTTACGGTCGATAGGCCTCTCCGAAAACCGTGTTGGTTGGGGTGTAATAGGTTGTTTTCTTCGACAAACTTTGTAATGAATTTAAGGATAATGTGCTCGAGTAGCTTACAGCTAGTGCAAGTTAAGGAAATGGGCCTGTAGTTTGATGGAGTCGATTGTCCCCAGATTTATGCACTGGGATTATTTTTGCAAGTTTCCATTCAGAGGGAATCTGCGAATCTTGAATAGATTTTGTAAATAGTAAGCGCAGGTACTTACTAACCGGTTCCGCATACCGTTTGAGAAAAGCATTCGGTATCCCATCTGGACCACAACTCTTTTTATCATCGAGGTTTAACAGTAGATTCAGTATTAGAAAATTGCCAAACTTGCTTATAGCGCTGTCGGTGCTTGCCCTTGCACAGGTTATTTTTGTATTTCCAAAGCTCTACTTTGAGGTAAAATGTTTCGCTGACGCTTGATATTTTTGAGAAGCCAGCCTAAATAGCATAATCATGTGTATGATTGTGCGTGGCTTAAATAAAAAAAACTATCGCAACGAAAACAGAATGCCGAATAACAACGCTTCACTATGGGTTTTCAGTATTTCTTTACACCTGGAGAGTTTAACACAAAGAAAGAAAAAAAAGAAAGCAAGAAAGCAAGAAAGAAAGAAAGCAAGAAAGAAAGAAAGAAAGAAGAAAGAAAGAAAGAAAGAAAGAAAGAAAGAAAGAAGAAAGAAAGAAAAGAAAGAAAGAAAGAAAGAAAGAAAGAAAGAAAGAATACTACGTTGAATACGAAGAACTTTGAACCTGCGCATCTAATCATCCGCGATGTTGTTTTCGTCTGAGCAAGTCTCCCAACCGGGTTGTGCGCTGACATCGAGCGATCGGAATTCTGCAAAGGCGGGATCGGTGACAAGTTACACGGTGTACGCGCGGTCCCTTTCTTGGAACGTGTGGCGCATCTATTTCAGGTTTCCTACCACGTTTCCTGCTTTGTTTCCTTTTTTTCGACGTTACGCGAGATGTTCCGTCGGCACCCGCACCACGTGATAGTCTTTGGCACGTCGACATTCATGACCGTTCTCGAACTGTCCCCGTTTCCATTATACGCTTTGAGCCCATGGAGACGAGCGCTGCAGCCGCAGTTTGTCGCGCAAGTCAACGTCTCGTGTGACTGTGCGCTTATTACCGAAGCACTGTAGACAAAAGAAAGCTACAAGAAACTGAACTCGTTGGCTTAGCAGTACCTGTTCTGTTAGGGGCGCCTTTCTGTCGGGCCGTTCAGACGGCGATATCGTGTTGTTTCCCGATGGTTGCGCGTGTTCCACAAGCCGCGGCGTGGTCCCCCGCTGACCCTTCGACGATCGTACCTCGTGGCGCAACCACGTCAAGGAGGCCGTCAAACCTGCTATTTTCTCTTCCGCTTCTTCCTTTCTTTAAAGGATTACCCTGCTCGGTATACTTACTTGTGGGGTGGTCTGAAAACACGAACACCGGTGAAGTGCACGACCAACTATTCCCTACATTAAAACGCGCGAACGTTGCAGACTGCCTACCATTCTTTCATGCTTCAAATTCGTCATAAAAAAGGTATGTGAGTAGTGCGGCTCATATATTCAGTGCTAGCTTTTTTTTGTGATTGGTCTGTTTCTCTTTTACTCACACCTCGGCATGCTGACCGAGCGAGGTCCTTGTTATGAATGATGGTTTCAATGACGCAAAATGCAACCGCACCTAAACGTGAAAATGGCATTCAGGTCAACGCGACTGGTGTCGATGCACTTACTGGCCATTATCTCGGGAAGAGCGACCATCCTGTATACGCATCACTCAAGCGCTAAGGCATTAGGCTGTTACACTGTTCGCTCCCATTCAAACTGGTCTATACTGTGACATGATTAGGTGAGCTTTACCCTCTCCTATTCAACGACAGCCTTAGAGACTCAACCACGAGGCACACTGGGCGCCAATCTCTGACTGCACCAGCTACCTTCCTTCCTCACCCGTTCACCAGCTCCTCCAAGCGTGGTCTAGTTGGGTAAAAAATGCTTTACTTATCTTATTGGTTTTGATAACTAGTGTAAATTTACAGAGTCGCCAGAATAAGAAACATCAGTGGATAGTTCAGCTCCTGGTTGTCGTCTTTCGCTGTTGGCTTCATTTGATTACGCACTGTTGCTTAGGCGCATTTACGAGCATTTGCTTACGCTGTCCACTTAATTCGGTTGCATTGTACGCGTCACAGCGCTTTGCTGGAATAGGAAGGGCCGTCTTATATCGCACCAGGCTCATTATCTTTTCTTGCGGGGACTACGTAGTCTGTGGGGATATTCATCGCAGCCAACATTCGCAGTAAGACGGACGAGAAAGTGCAATTGCATGCACATTGCGCTCAATTTTATAACAGCATCACAAGTGCAATGTTTCTTAAGACACCACCGTGTTTCCATAGGTGTGTTTGCTCTTTTGCGAACGCTACTTTCTTCGCTTCCTGCGAACGATGTTAGGCGAGCGCGTAATTCAATCAAATGCAAATAATAAGACGGCTGGCCAGACCATTCACCTGCGTATTACAGTAATACATTTGCATCCCCCGAGACAACGTGAAGAAGTGGGTGCACTTCGAGTAATTACAGGTTCGCTCGTCGACGATCGTTAGCGATGGCAAAGGCGATAGGGCCCGCGGCGACGGCAACGCCGGGAAATGGGGCTTGTACATAGCCCGGAGCAGGCCCGAGTGCGCAGCTGTCAGGTCGCCATCACGCTGCGGTTTAATCCTGACGACCACGTAGCCGACGCTGAGCGGTGCGTAGCTGTCGACCGGCAATGACGGCATCCAGTTATTCGTGGATAAGCAGCGTTGCTTCCCGAGTTCGTACGAATGCACTGGTATCGGCCCGCCGGGGCAGATCCGAAAAGAAGCTGCCTGCGACAAGGGAAACAGCCGGCAGAGACAGTGGCAGCTGCGTATACTTACACAGGCCATCGAGTGTAGTATAAATGCGGTACTGCTGGAAATGGAGCATTCGCGAACCAGGAAGACAATCCCAATACAAAGAACGCTCGTTGATACTCACCGTAACGTACGGGAAAGGAACAAGAACACGCCGAAATCCAAACGCGCTCGCTCTCGGCATGGCTTCGCCGCAGTGACGGCTCCGTCGATGCGACAAAACACGGCCACTCAATGATGTACACTCTTCCTGCTTAGCCATGTCTGCTGTGGCGCTGATACAACTTTCAATTAATGTGGGCCTGTCACGGACTGTCGAATACTGACATATGTGTAATTTTTTTTTTTCACGAACGGAAGAGTTGCGCCATAGCAGTAATGTGATGCATGCGAGGCAGTTCACGAGCACAAAAAAGAAACCATTCGTGGCCGGGAAGCCGAGACGTCAATCTCCTATCTGCCAAGGGACTTTCGTTCACTATGACAGGCCACCCGATACAAGGTTTCTTTCGGGGTACACTCCGCTGGAGATTGGATATGTTCCATCCAGCTCATATTATTATCGCCAGTCTTGGAACGCAATCAACAGCGGTAAAGTCATGTGCGGGCTCTTGCGGATCAACTCCCTTTTAACCGCGGAGCTCTTCAAGCTGATCGGCGACGCGTGAATAGAAGTGACCGTTATCGGGAACAGGCACGCACCTTTGTTAATTTTTGCTTCTGAAGAGTCGATCTACCAAGTGCCGCATTAAAGAGTATCAACGACAACAGTTTCATCTGAGCGAGTCAGTTTATGAATATACCGCAGCGTGAAGGCTAACATTTACAGGCAGCATAGCACGACTATCTCGTGCCTTACTTATGTGCTTTACAAGGAGTTCGGTGTGCAAGCTACGCAGTAAGCTGGAAGGATATTGCTCCCAACACACTGAAACTTTTACACATTCGCTGTGTAAATCTGAGAGTGAAAGAGAGAGAGACAGAAAGTACCGGGGTAGCATAGCTCTGAAATTCGACACCCAAGTTGTCATTTTCGATAACCTCTCAGGCCATGCGCGACTGTGCGCTTGACGCGTCAGGCGAACAGGTGGCAGCACTGACCGATCACAAGAGAACGCACTTATCGAGGTTCTTTTCTGGTGAAACCGTTTCATGGTGAATTCGCGTCCCAAAACGCGTGCGCCGATTTGTCCGGCGTGACCTGCGATAACATTGATGGGTGAGAGAACACAGTGAGAGAGACAAACAAAGAGAGAGAGAGAGAGATAGGAAGAGGGAGAAAGAGCGGAATTCCCGGTGAAATAAATTTGTTGACGAGGCGGTATTCCAACACACTCACCCACAATCCGAAGCCGAGAATCGTAACCCCTCAGCTATTCAGTCACGCTGGCACAGCGTAACCTAGCCTTGTATAGTTTATTGTAGTAAGAGAATGGGAGATATTGTGGGTGAAGATGGAGAGATGCGAGTGCAGTGAAGAGGAAAGAGAGTAAAGCAGAGTATATGAAGAAAAAAGAAAGATAGAAGGAGCACAAAAGATAAATATATATATATATATATATATATATATATATATAGATATATATATATATATATATATATATATATCTATATATATATAGAGAGAGAGAGAGAGAGAGAGAGAGAGAGAGAGAGAAATAGAAATAGAGAGAAGTTGGAAACAATGAAAGAAAGTGAGGGAGGAAGGAAGAGAAAGCTGAAGATAAACAAAGAAGGCCGTCCAGCTCCACTCTTTCTTCACGCATGGCACCACCAGTTCGAAGTTTTCTTGATTTGTTTTTATTTTTTCCCTTTAAATATAGATTTAAAATGTATACATTGCAAAGAGTGATGACTCTTCGACCCATATAGCTTTACTGAAAGTCTTCACTAGTGGCTTTTGAGGATGGAATAACTGGTGTCCAGTATAGCGAACACCCTTCCTTGTCATGAACGCGCTTCGACCAACTACTGTGGAGGCTCCTGCCGTTTGCAACCTAAACCCGACTACGTGGAAACGTGCCTGAGAACCAAGCTGCAGTATTGTTCGAAATGTGCTACGAGTTGTGTCAGTGCTCCCCCCCCCCCCTCATTGCTGGCATTCCTTTAACGCTAGAAGCGTCCGTCAGAAATACTGGGCGTGTTTCTCAGGCTCTGGATGCGTCTGGACCATGGTGGTCTGGACCACGGAGCTGCTCTCTCCTCCTCGAGCGTCTCGGTGCCTATAAAAGGCCAGCGCATCTAGCGTTGGCTGCTTCCTGTTCCACGTGTTCTCAAATGTAAAGCATTTCTTTGCGTTCTGCAAGCACTTTTGACATATATCTATCTATCTATCTATCTATCTATCTATCTATATATTCAGCCGCCAACGTCTCAGTGCTCTCGTGATCACCCCCTTCACTTAGGGTAAACCAAAATTTGTATGAGAAGTTTGACGAGTACGACTTGATGGTCACGACATGAATAATGTCGCAATCTCGTCACGTATGTCTTCTACCACTTTCCACCCGAAAGTCACACATACCCGATGGAGGGTACGTGCCACTGGTATGCGGATATGTGCCACAGATGTTTGACACCTCGTATCTACCCAGGAATGGCGAGAACACACATGCCTAATTTTAACGCGTAAGCTAAGCTGACATCGGTTGCGTTGACTCACCAAATGTAAAGAAAAAAATGTCAGGGTCATAGCAGGAATCGAACCCTAGCATTCTGTGTGGCAATCAAGTATTTTACCCCCGAGCCACGCCAGGTCTCGGAACTGTTTTTCAAGTAGACCGTAATGTTCGCGAAACGTCCATAGTGGTTGCGGTGCTGGCCATCCAGTCTTATGAACAGTACATACGTACTCCCATCATGTAACCGTCACGACGAGTGAACGCCAATTTCAGTGAATCGCCATCTACTGGAGGTTATTTATCTAGCAATGTCCAGGGCCGCCATCCTCGCTGGCGCAAGCGCTACATATCAGCTTACCGATTCTGGCTATGTTGCTGTTGGTTTCGTTACGAAACAGTAAACATGCGACTGTTTAACGTACGCCTGTGCATACAACACTTGTACGTGCATATATCTTTAGTGTCATTTCGTAACGCTTCTATGAATAAAAAAATTACAACACTGTCACCTTCCCTTGACATGCTTCGCGTAACATGAATTCCGAAGGTGCGTGGTATCTGCCGAATTTTCGCAAATGTGCTGTAAATTAAACGTCTTTTATTCCTGTGGATACCTTTTGTCTTGTCACTGCCTGGATGCCCCCTGCCCAGTCTGTTGGCCCTCGCGACGCGCTACCCAAGAGACCCTGGGCCTCTAGTAACACCCTATAACGCTGCAGCGTAAAGCTGAAAAGGACACAAAATATCCCTGACAAATGTTTAAATAGTGACTTAAGTGCATGTGAAGTTAGACGAGTGAAATCTCTGGGTATGTGCTTGCGTTTTACAAAAGCTACAAACAAAACATACGTCTACTGCCATGCAGATTACCGCATTGCTCAATACTAAATCTTTCGATGCACGTAATGAAGCACGTTCACGTTATTTCACATAACTCAGCTTATATACAGACGCACACCAGCACACCTCCCACAGAGAAAAAACCTCGCAAGATTTCAAACGAGGACGAATACTCGAGCCACGATGTTCAGTGCGTTGAAACGTCCATAAAAAGAAAAAAAGAATTTCCCTAGACAGGAAGCATGGACATGACGTACTTTACGAACTCGTAGTCGCACAGCCTATTTTATGTTTGAAACAGCATCCTGCCAACAGAAATATAGCGCACCAGGAGGCTGCTTGCATTCGAAAATGATAGATTAATGAACTTCGACGTCTAAGTGCTTCCTTGAAAAAAAAAACGACATCCTGTTAACTTTATAACAGCAGTTACGGAGTGCTTGCTTTTCGCGCTCACAGCTTCCATTTTTTTCTTTTTTTTCTACAGCACTGCATGGTATAGCAAACTATAGGGAGATATCCTCATACAAGCGAGGAAATCAAGGTTTTCCTCGCTATTTAAAAAAAACTAAAAGCTGTAAGCCAGAAGAATGAGCCGTGTTATTAGTGGCCACATGCCGTTCTTTGGAGACTGCGTTCGCCCCGGGAATTGAAAAGCACCGGAATAGTTAGCGAATATTATATGGCGACGGAGTCCCGAAACAAGTCATCACCCGTTCTGAATGCCTAATTCTTACGGAGCAACCCATGCTTAACAGACTGGTCACGTAAAAGCGGCATAACCAGATGAAGGAAGGCAGCAAACGAACAATAAACAAAGAGCACGGCGACCTTCGAGCCGCTCTGCGCGCGCACGAAGCCACGGGTCAAGCAAGCGCTCCGTGATCGGCGGCTCCGGAAGCGTCTCGCGCTTCTCGTCGGAGGACGCGCGGTCACGTTGGCGCGCGGCCACTTTGCAAGAGACTCTCTTCTCGTTGTCTTCCAACCTGCGAGAGGAGTCGACCACGTCCGTGTTAGTACGCTGAGTCGATCGTTTGGCACGTTCGAACAGGCTCACTTGCCCACTTGGCCCGTTAGCCTCTCCGCCTGACGCGTCTTCGAGCGTACAGTCATGACATCAGGGGTTGCGCTCTTTTCGACGCCGCCATCACTCTTAAATAGGCATAGCTACGCTTGTTCCGATGAGCGGCAGCGCAGACCGTTCACACGAGAACGAATTTATCGAGGTTGTTTCCTGGTGAAGCCGTTTCGTGGTGAACTCGCATCCCGGAATCTAGGTGTACTGCGTGGCTTAGGTTTACTGCCCATGATGGTTGAAGCGAGAATGGGGTGATTCGGCCACATTTTGTGAGCATACTTTCCTCTGTCTCACCACTTACTTCGCCACTAACTCAACAACCACCCTCCTCACAGCGACAGCTCGAGCAATAGTGTGTCAATCGCGTATTATCAGCGGTGATGCATGCCGCCTAGGTAACATCGGACGGCTCTGCGCAAGTGTGGGACATCATGGCCACAACCGTTGTAACGATTAGCGCGCGCAGCCTCGTGCGATTGCAAGCAAACGTGGCGCAGTGCTAGCGTTAGGATTCTGTGTAAATGTACACGCACCGAAGAACATAGGTGGAAAGCAGGGCTCCCATAAATGTGATTTTAATGGTTTACAACGGAAACCGTCTAACTATGATTGTCGCAGTCAACGCGTAAAAAATTGATGAAGTGTTTCCGAATAAACTCATCTGCACCCAGATTAATTTGATCGGTGACTCAGGATACCCGTCAA
The DNA here is from genome assembly GCA_013436015.1 of Rhipicephalus annulatus. NCBI lineage: Eukaryota > Metazoa > Arthropoda > Arachnida > Ixodida > Ixodidae > Rhipicephalus > Rhipicephalus annulatus. The sequence continues at coordinate 83,898 of WOVY01001295.1, read as the reverse complement.
CGTTATGGAAAACGTGCCAAAAGTTTGAACGCGCATGTTTGCGTGTGAGACATTTTCAAAGGGTGTTGTAAGCCTCCTGATGAATCATGCACATGTGGCGCAGTAGTTAGACAACGGGTTTGTGGCACTTGAAAACTATAAGTCAATCCTACTGGCAGCACCTCTTAATTTATGTTTATCTGGTGTGAATTTATGCTGCGCTGACGGGATCAGTGCGAACGAGTGCGTGTTCGTGAGACGTGACCTGCGTTCAAATACCGGGCCGGTTGGTTGGTCCAAACGGCTGGAAAGTAGCCAAAGAAGAGCAAAATACATTTAAAATACTAGCCCTACTCTGTTAAAGGGACCTACCACGTAATCGGGCTTCTGTTCAGGAATGTTCGACTGGTGGCGCACGCACATGGTGTCAAATAGATATTTACCTTAAGTGGTCTCTTAGTAAAGCGCTATACTTTGTATAATGTGGCTATTTCAGATCATTTCATACACTGATCTTTCACTGCGGCATAAAATGTTATTCACTTTCTGGTTTTTTAAGGCAGAAGTTCAGGAGAAAAGAAAAAGCTTGAAAAGATAAAAAATTCTTCAGTGAAGTGTATCGCTAAGCCAACGTTGAAACGTTGGTTCCACCTGCCCTCCCTGCTTGACGGTTTTTCATAACTACTCGGTAGCTTAGTTGACGAGCAAGAAAAAATGGGTTCTGCGACAAGAAAGTAGCCGTGTGACTCTGAATGTCAGAGCCGCGGATCCCGACTCGAGCAAGGGTGGATATTTCGAGACTATATTTTAGAGCGCTATCATATCGGAAGCAGTTCGCCAGTTATTCGCGTACTTCGCGGCAAACTTTGAAGCGCCGGAAGAAACAAAAAGTGCGTCTATGTGTGGCCGGGTTTCCAGAAAGCAATATCCGGTTGAATGAGCAGAACCTCATCAAACGTATATGATCAGGAACACCTGTCAGAGATAATAAATCCAACTCCGTTGTAACAAGAAAAAAATCTATACATGCTTTTTTTGGTAATACCCCATCGCATAAATTGTCACATGGCCTCAAAAATGTAGCTGGCAGATACGAGATTAAATTTCTTCTGTATGCCCGTATAAAACTGGATATCATTCTGCCCAATAATTGAAAGCAAATTTGCACATAAAAGTTCAGGTGTGAATAAAGAAGGCAGCGTTTTAATGATGGTGTCCACGTTCACGCGTTGATAATAATGTCAGCTAACTTCTTTCCTGAGCTCACGTCTGCATTGAACAAACCTGTTCTTACTTGATAATAGGATTGTCAACATATCCAGAGCCCTTCACTATATACGGCGTCTTTTATAATCATGTTGCGATTTCGGACGTGAAACCCCAGATATTATTTTGTCAACATATAAGCGCTCACGAGAAATTCGTATTCGCATGCTGCTCGAAATTTTTCTTAACACGAATGCACGCTAATATTTGCTGTGACCATTTGTATTTTCACAGACAACAATAGATTCTTGAGGCTTGCAACATCAACAAATAATACTATCAAGACGTGTCAGCAGGCTTTCAGCTACACTGCACGACAGTGAATTTTCTTTCATGAATGGTCTCGTAAAATAGTAGACGGTTGTAGTAATCACTTTTTTATAATATTTTTGTAACATTTTAGCGGTCTTGATTGATTGATATGCGGGGTTTAACGTCCCAAAACCACCATATGATTATGAGAGACGCCGTAGTGGAGGGCTCCGGAAATTTCGACCACCTGGGGTTCTTTAACGTGCACCCAAATCTGAGCACACGGGCCTACAACATTTCCGCCTCCATCGGAAATGCAGCCGGGATTCGAACCCGCGACCTGCGGGTTAGCAGCCGAGTACCTTAGCCACTATACCACCGCGGCGGGGCTAGGCAAAACAATCGAAGCATTAGTAATCATTTTCAAAAAAAATGTAATGTGTCTGCCGTGACATCATGATTTTCTTCTGACATCGTGCGTGCGGTGAATTATAGCCCGTGCGCAACTTTTGACCACCGGGCGATAATGTCCGAGCACGACAAATTTTTATAACCTGTGTTAAAACCTGATGCATCTGATTTTGTTCTGAAGTTTCGTACACAACGTCCGCGGCAAGTTCATGCCGTGCAACTTGCAAGCATTCAAATTTCCACTGTAGGCGACAAGATTGGACAATAATATAGGTGTTGCAGCATTCGTCATGCTGCTACGATAATTGGGGTACCGGAAGATCGTCCTCTTGATTGATCATTAAGTACGCTAAACACGTACGTGGTTTTTTTTTTCTCCTGAATACCCGACTCCATGCTCCCTCAAGAGGAACGACTTAATCGAACTGTTACATGTCTCACACAGCTGTTATCAATTACTCCGCCTGCCAGTGAAGAGTCGCACCGGCAACGCGCACGCACTCCGATGCGTGAAACCGGTCTGTGCCGGGTTCGAGCACGAGATGCTCTCTGAGTGCCTCGAAAACGCCCGAGCGAGCTCAGCGTAACTTGCATCGGCCGGAAGCGCATGAACCAGGCGTGAGAACGCGCGCGACCACGCAGATTACCCCGAGCGCGTTTCATGCCACTCACGATTCGGAGAAAAATAAAACGCAAAGAGTGTGGACGAAAACTGCGACGACGCACAGGAGCCACCCGCTGAACGCGTTCACGTCGAAATATGTAATAATAATAATACCTGCAGTTTAACGTCTCAAAACCACGATATGGTTAGAGAGACGCCGTAAAGGAGGGCTCCAGAAATCTTGACTTGTCTGGTGTTGTTTAAAGTGCACTGACATCACACTGTACACGGACCTCGATCATCAAAATTCGACCGCCACAGTCGAGATCGAACCAGCGACCTCTGGGTCAGCAGCCACGCACCGTAACCGCTACACCACCACGGCAAACCCGGTCGAAATACGAGTAAATTAAAGGGGCCCTCGACGGCTGTAGTCTGCAGCGTATACACCTGCGGCTGACATAATTCGTGCATTTAACCGTCACGCACACCCAAGTTTCGCGCTTTCCGGTAAATGTCGTGTTCATACCGCGCCCTCTACGGCAAATAACGTTCCACGTGTGCTTCGCTGTCTATTCGCTTAAACACTCAACTGTGCGAGCGTTGCGAGCAGAGATCTCACTTGCTCCTTCGGATGTTTTTCAATCAGAAGTGCTGCAAATTTAAATCATAAGAAAAGTTTCAGGACTGGGGTACATGGGCTGCCTTCAGCTTAAGCCACCATGTTGTGCTTCAGAGGCACAGCCAGCTTGACCACCTTCTTCACTATAGATTTATTATTTTTGTTAGCATCACGAGCTTGCAGTGCTTGAAATTCGTAAGTCAGTTTGTGTTGTTGCTTACTGAAACGCACCACGTTCCCACTGGGGCTGTAAGTAAACCTATAAAGACGTATACGTTCATCATGTGTAGCATATCTAATATTTCTACGCTTGGTTCATGATAAATCCCTGCCCATCAGTGCACCATCGCGACCATTACAACAAGCAAGAATGCACCACCGTGCCGAATTTCCAACAAGTAATTAGAAAAACCTTTTTCTTATTATATATCGTGAATCAGCCGCATCATTATACATGGGAAAAAAAGAAACACTGATCTCGGATCAACAGCTTCTTTTCTGTCTGTTTACTCAGAAAAAAAGTTGAGTCATTATTGTAATTAATACTGGCAATTATGGGGGTGGCGCTTTAGTTACGCTATTGAGTAGTCCTAACAAATGTATACATTCTTCGCGTCAATCTTTTGAATACACAAAAAGTCTGAACAGACTGTTTTGGGGCTGTTTCAGTTGACCAGCGATACTTGCTTGAAAAACTTCCAGATTATTTTCAGGTATTTGTGCATGCATCTGTACAGAACGGCGCCCCAAGGTTTTGTTTACAGTGACTATACCATGCACGTACTAATTTTTACATTACTTTCAGAGTACAACCATCAGCGCGCGCGCAGGTGTTTGTGTGCGTGCGTGCGTGTGTGTGTGTGTGTGTGTGTGTGTGTGTGTGTGTGTGTGTGTTTATGTGCGTGTGTGTATGTTTCTGTGTGTGTGCGTGTGTGCGTGTGTGCTTATGTGCGTGTGTGTATGTTTGTGTGTGTGTGCGTGTGTGTGTGTGTGTTTATGTGCGTGTGTGTATGTTTATGTGCGTGTGTGTATGTTTGTGTGTGTGCGTGTGTGCGTGTTTGTGTGTGTGTGTGTGTGCGTGTGTGTGTGTGTGTGTGTGTGTGTGTGTGTGTGTGTGTGTGTGTGTGTGTGTGTGTGTTCGCGTGCATGCGCACCTGCGTGCGTGTGTTTTCCCTACTTCCACATACCATGTTTTCCCACTGTCTTTTTACGTTAGTCATTTTACGTTAGTCATTTTACGTTAGTCTAGTGGCTATGTACTCGGCTGCTTACCCGCCGATCGTGGGATGGAATCCCGGCTGCATTGCTGCATTTTGGACATGTGCAGCTTGGACATGTGCAGAGTTTCTGCACAAGTGTTTTGGTTTGTGTCAAATGGGGAGGAAAGCAGAACGTAAAATTTTGTGACAGCTAGACATCTCGGTGCCCTAACTGCAATGATGAGCACTTGGCAACAGACAAAGAATGTGCCACCCTGAAAAAAAAATTGAAGGTTCTGCAAAAAAGAGCCAAATATAAAACATCGGAAGAGAAGACTTTCAACCGCAGTACGCGTCTACCCGCTGTAGAATACAAAAACTGATATACCTACACTTTCGAAGTATAGTATTAAAAACGTACGTCACGGGGAAGAGCAGAAGCAGAACTTCCTCTCGGCAACTTCGTGGCCGGTCATTCCACAGAAAATGTCCGAGGCAGTCTCTGAAAACATCGCTTCTCACAAAGCGTCGGAACCAGCTTCTATACTAGGGCCCCGCTTACAGTGGAAAAGATTGCAAACAAAACAGACTGTCGAGGATGATGCCCCACTCATCAACCTACTTAAAATGCTGATCAATGTCATTAGATAACTGATTGCCGGTCGCTAGACACCAGCAGCATTAGCCGCAGAACAGCTTTTGGAGGTGCTCGTCCCACTAAAAACAGTATGAACAGTCGAAAGCCCCGCCCCTTCGTGTTGCAGTGAAAGGTCCGATCATTACCTTTATAGATGTTTTTCAGTTGACTATTTGTTTTTTGCGTGTGCGTGTTTCCCCCCCTTTTTTTTAAACTTAGCTCTTTGCTCTCCTTCTTCCTTCCCTTATTTCCTCTATGCCTCCCCTTCACGAAGAAGCAGGCAGGCTTTGTGCCCCTATAGGTGGCAGTTGTCAGCCTGTTTCCTCCTTATTTCTTCTGTCTTCGTGTTCTCTATGTACTCAAACCAAATAAATAAATAAATAACAACACCAACTTTATCAGGATCATCAATTCTAGTTCATACGTGAGAAGGCTCAAAAAGAAGTGTCTCGCGAAGAGTTGGAATATGATGATAATTTTTTTTGAAATAGACCGCGGTGGAAGAGCTTACGACGAGAGGCAAGAGGCGGCAGCTCGAGTAAATTCTTCATGGCACAAATGCTAGTGTAACGACTGTAGTTGTGAAGAATGAATCTATCTATCTATTTATCTAGCCGCGTACGTCTTGGTGCTCTCAAGATCACGCCCTTAACTTGATGTAAACCAAATTAGTATGGATGGGTAAAAATGGTTTGACGAATACGACTTGCTAGTCATGACATAAATAATATCAGAATCCCGTCGCGTATGTAGTCAAACACTTTCCGAAAATCAGTGGCACATACCCGGGGTCAGGTATGTGCCACATGTGTGTGGTTATGTGCTCGAGGTTTTACAGCGAAACCTGTTTTGAGATCACAACTCGGGTCACGCGCTGTTGTCCGCCACCGCCGCCGCCTGTGCACGTAACCACTACGCACAAAACTAGAAAAAAACCTTGCGCCAATGACACAGTGGGCTCGAACACGGGTCCACTGGGTGCCAGCCCAGTATTCTACCACTGAGCCACTCTGGTATTTGGTACTTGTTGGCAAACTTGCATTAGCCAGGCTTGATATCAAGGAAAGCAATCGCGTTAATACGACTTATTAAGCGTTTTAAAACAACGAAAAAACAACCAGTCGTCGCACACTGGGAATAGCGTAAAGTGTGGGTCGTTCATGCTCCAACCCATTACAAAAGCTTGTTCTATATGGCACGTCGTACGAGCTTTACCATCTTCTCCTCAGCAGCTGCGTCCTTTCCGTGCATTGGCCATCATAAGAACATGCAGCGAGAAACAGATTGCAGAAGAATTTTGCATGCACCTCTCCGGCTCTGCAACTACGGATGGCTCGCTGCTTCGGTGCACACCCCCTGCGGCAGACGTCTGTCTCGATCATCCTTTCACGCTGCAAGAGCTTCGTGCGGCTATGTCTACTTCGCAATGTTCTAGTGCACCTGGGCCTGATGGAATCACCTATGCTACCCTACGCCACCTTGGTCCTTGGGCAACCGAAGAACTGCTGCCTTTGTACAGCCTTTCTTGGGAATCTGGAACTGTGCCGGCACACTGGAAAATTAGCAAGATTGTGGCATTGCTAAAACCTGGCAAGTCTCCCCATGATATGCTATCCTACAGACCTGTGGGGCTAGCAAGTTCTGTATGAAAACTCATGAAACGAATGGTTCTGATGCGCTTGGAATGATTCCTAGAGAAGCAAATAGTATATTCAGACGCCATGACTGGCTTCCGAAAGGGAAGGTCAACAATTTACAGTGTGATTGATTTGGTAACAACCATTGAACATCAGAAACGGCGCCGCTGATTAACGGCTGCAGTATTTCTTGATATCAAAGGTGCATTCGACAATGTTCTGCATGACGCCATTTCAGATGCTCTTGAAGACTATGGCGTTGGGGGCCGCATGCATCAATGGATAGCCAGCAATCTTCAAGAAAGAACTATATTCATGTCTACTGCTGACGGTGACACAAGTAAGCATCCCTTCTACCGTGGCATGCCTCAAGGTGGAGTCCTGAGCCCAACATTATTTATTATCGTGCTTGTTGGCCTCGTTAAAAACTCCTTAAACTAGGAGGCAGAATCTCGGTGTCTGTGTACGCAGATGACATTTGCATTTGAACCACGAGTCTAACACGTTTGCAAGTACAAAAGAAACTATACAACGTGCGGTATCGACAACGTCTGCATACCTCAATACCTGCGGACTGCAACTGTCACCGACGAAAAGTGCCACCCTGCCATTCACAAGAAAATCCATGTCTTGCTACCCCATAGTGATCGATGGCAACATAATACCTTCGGTAACTCATCACAAGTTCCTCGGAGTTTTCATCGATCGTCATTTGTCTTGGTCGAAGCACATCAATCGCTAAGAAAAAAACTAGACAGCTTTGTCTAGGTTATTCGTCATATGTCTTGAAAATTGTGGGGATCATCGAAATCATCTCTTCTGCCGCTATACCAGGCACTTTTTATTGGATACGTTCGCTACAGTGCTCCTGTTCTCTCCCGTGCTCGCACATCGGCTGTACATACACCCGAAGGAGCTCAGGCGCGTGTCCTAAGAATTTGCCTAGGAGTACCTCGATGCACTTCTACATGGGACACTATTGCAGAAACACGTGCTTGTCCAGCTCGTGTTTATCTTCAACGCGAACTACTACGAGTACATCTGAGGCTACTGACAAGGCATTGAGACCATCCAATGGCAGACACTTTTAACACACGACCCAATGCTGCATACTCAGGAGCCGTTATGTCGCACAGAAATCTGCTGCCTTCAAATCATGCACTGCATGTTATCTCCGACATACCACTCTAGACGATTCCTAAGCCGATCATGCAACTTTCGATCCCAGGAATAACAAAGAAGTCGAAAATACCAGCTGCTGGTCTTAAGCATTTCTCTTTGTCGTATATTTACGGATATACAGTACACATTTTTGCAGATGGCTCTGTCACGCCGATCTCCTCAGCAGCAGCTTTCACTGTGCCTCAAATGGGAATCACTCAACGCTTCGAAATAGCACACCGGATATCATCTACTGCCACCGAGCTGACCGGCGTCCGACAAGCTGCGTGCTACATTTACAGCAGATTCCAGCGAAGTGGACATTATTTTGCGACTCCAAGCCGGCACTTCAGCTAAATAGAAACTACATGAAACAAAACACTGCATGCAGTCCTCTGGTGTGTAATGAATATATTGAATGAGGCATTTCAATCTGGACATACCGTTGCGTTGCAATGAATTCCCAGTCATTTTGGCATAGCTGGGCATGAACAAGCTGATGCAAAAGCGAAAGTGGCGCGCACTAGTGGCGAAGTGATATCAATTCACTTTTCCCGATATGACATCAACGCCTTTCTGTCTTAAGGTATGAAGACATCTATGCAAGAACTATGGAATGATCTGGATTATCGCCACAAACGCATTTACGGGCTTGACTCTTGTCGTGTTTTTCGCCTTCCATTGCGACTAAGGAGAGACAAAGAAACGCTATTACATAGACTGCAGCTGGGGTGTTGCATACACGTGACGATACTTATGCATGATTGGACAAGATCAAAATCCTAACTGCAACTTGTGTAACACGCCAGAAACTATTAATCACATCCTGTGCGTGTGCCCTTTATGCGCAGTTGAAAGACAATTTCTTAAGTGCCTCACAGATGACCTAAACTGCCGACCCTTTTTGGAAGAGAAACTTTTGGGTGCTTGGGAACGTGTGGATCCCGCCCAACGCAGTTTGAAAGGCCTGCTCGCATTTCTAAGCAAGACAGGTTTAGATTCCCGTCTTTAGAGAATCTGCTAATGTAGAAACTTTCGTGCGTGTACTACACCGAACGTGACATTATGTGCAGTGACTCATTGTGCTATACCACAATCACCCCTCGTAATACCCTCCTCTTCCTTTCCCTTTTCCCTTATCCCCGTGAAAAGTAGCAGGCCAGAAACCCGCTTTCAAGGACGACCTCTCCTCCATCTTCTCATTAAACACCTTCTTCTTCTTTTTTTTTGTTCTTGTTCACCTATCTATTGCGGCGCATACCCACTTCAGGCATAATTACTCATCCTCTTCAGCCACTGCATGAACAGTTGGCACAAAATTCCTTGCAAGTGTTAAGCGGATACCACACTTCTCAGAAGAATGACAAAAATAACATAGCAAATGCTGGTCTACTTCCAAAAAAATATTAATAATGCTATAGTGGGTATCAAGCAAGTGTGCTTGCAGTAGTTACCCCATAAGGGTTTAGAAAAGGCTCTGGAAGGCCGCTCTTAGCTTTCGCTGTGACTGTGCTGCACCTTCCGTGCAGGCCTGGCGTTTCTTTTTTTTTACCCTCTATATCTACCCAGGAATGGCGAAAACACGCATGAGTTTTTTTAACGCTTGATCGTTAAGAAAAAGCGGACATCGGCAGCGTTGACCCGAAGAATTCAAAGAATAAATCTCATTGTCCCAGCAGATATTTCTACCATAGAGCCACGCTAGGTCTCGGAACTACGTTTCAAGTAGACGCTACTGTTTGTGACACTCCAATTGTGGTTACAGTGCTGGCTTTCCAACTTCATAAACATTATACTATATGTACTTTTACAATACAGCCGTCACGTCGGGTTAACATCGCTTGTTGTCAAGCGTCATCCGCTCAAGTTTATTTATGTAGCAGTGTCCAGAGCTACAATCCTCGCGAGCAGCAGCGCTTTATAACAGCTTACCACTTCTGGGGTTGCTAATATCCAGGTTCCTGTTAGCATCGTTGCGCAACTGTGAAGAACTAACTGGTGATATAAGACAAATGCGGCTGTTTAACGTATGTCTGTGAGAGCATTTGTACATATCTTTAGCGCAGCTTCGAAAAAATTTGGCAGATCCCACGTATCTGGGAATAGACGTTATGCGAAGCATGCGGAGGGAAGGTGACTGTGTTGCAATATTTTTTTACTGAGCGACACATCATGAAAATACGCTCAATGTATGTACAAATGCTGCACGCACAGGCATATGTTGAAGAGTTGCAGATGTTTACATAACCAGTTGTTTGCACTTACGCAACGATGCCAACTGTAACATGCGTATTAGCAACACCAGAAGCTGATATAAAGCGATGATGCTCGCAAGCATGCTGACCCTAGACACTGCTACATAAATCAACTTCAGCGCATGGCAACTCACCACAATTGACGTTAACCCAACGTGACGGCTGTACCAAAGGAGTTCATATGTAATGTTTATAAAATGGGTAGGCAGCACTGCAACCACTATTGACGTTTCTCGAAGATCAGCGCCTATTTGAAAAGTACTTCCGAGACCTGGCGTAGTTCTGTGGCAAAATGTTTCATTGCCACGCAGAATTCTTGGGTTTGATTTCAGCTGGGACCCTGACATTTATTCTTTGCAACCATCGGGTCGACGCTACCGATGTCGAGTATTTCTTAACACTCGCACGTTAAATAGCCCATGTGTGTTCTCGTCGTTCCTGGGCAGGTACTAAGTGTCAATCACCTGTGGCGCACACCCGCATACTAGTGGCAAACACCTGCCCCTGAGTATGTGCCACTGTTTGGCGGGAAGTGTTTGACGACGTACGCGACGGCATTGACATTATTCATGTCTTGACCAGCGCGTCATATTCCTCAAACCATCTTACGCTCCCATGCTAATTTTGGTTCTTGCCAAGTTAAGCGTGTGACCACGAGACCATCCAAACGTTAGCGGCTAGATATATAAATATATACGCTCAAAGTCACCGAAGTTCGAGTGAGCTTGCATGCGCTTGCTTCGCATAACATTATTTGCCAAGGCACGTGGGAACTGCCGAATTTTTTTCTTTGAGCACTACAATAGTGCTTATGAATGAATTTATAATAAAAAAATAAAACACCATGAAATGCAAATAGGGCAAGAAAACCAGTGAGAGAGAGGGAGAAAGGGAAAAACAAAAATTGAAATTCTGAAATTTTGAGCTGACCAGACAGCTGCGCCTACTTCATTCAATATTTGTGTTAGAACACTTATTATTGTTACACAACAGTATTTATTAGAGTGAAGATTTACAGTGCGATACGTTTAGTAGTTCGAATAAAATTTCACGCCACATTGAATGCATCCCAGTGGCAATGTAACGTCATCGTGATTGGTGCGTGCGCTCGTACTTAGTGGTGCCTGGAACGCGTGCCATGTTCGCACGTCAAGAACCAGAAGAACGCCTGATTACTCAATTAGATATAAAAATGAGATCTTTTTTACAGATATGATAGAGAATATTACTGAATATACAGACTGTCAGCACTTCAGATATCCCTGTAAACCTCACTGGAGTGAATCTAGAAGGTTAGAAGTTATTTTGACGAAATTTTGATGCCGTATCCCCTCGTTAAACTTTTATTTAAACCAAGCTGGTCTGGCGATTTCTCCTCCGGGCCCATTCTGCGAAGAAACAGAAAATATTGAGCATTATTTTATATCATGTCGGAACTATTCATTTTATAGCAAAAAACTTCTAGTAATTTCGTTTTTCATAGTAGATTGAAGTTTAACTTGATGTAATATTCTCAGTTTTGGTTCCTCAGGCTTGGCAAATTGCCGAAGAAACGTATTTGATGCAGTACGTAATGTTATTCAAGATTCTAAATGCATTCCAATGTATTGTCTACTTTTATATAATCTTAACGAATGCTAATGATATAATTGGTAATGTGAATAAATGTAGGACATACATTCTATTTTGATCAGGTGAGGTGAACTCAACTTTCTGGTCAGCTTCAAATTTCAGTCTTTCGATGTAGTGTTAGCTCTCAATTTCTTTTATTGGTTAATTTTTATTTCATTATTATTTTACCTATTTTTAAAGATAATTTGTGATGTCTTCTTTTTTGTACATGTTAGTAATAGGCTGACAATCATTGTTGTGTTCGCATATAGGTTACTACAAGTTTTCTTGGCCAATCCCCGAGTGGGTATGTGTCAGCATTAGCATACAACAAACAAACAAACTAGGATGGTCGATTGTTCTACAGGTCGTGAAAGGCAAGGGCTTCTGCGACCAAGAGTAGGCCACTGTTCCAGCCAACTTTCCGGTACAACTGTGGCACTCGGCCTCTTTTGGAAGATTACCAGAGCTTCCTGGAATACCCCAGGTGCTTCCTGGAAGACCACAGGAGCTTCCTGGAAGACCACAAGACTACGGCATGGTCAAAAAGTTTCACGGAGCCGCCGTGACGTCAACTTCAGATGCGCCGGCGAGACGTCATCGCGGCTGCCTGGAACGCCAAGACCACACCTCATGGCTGCGTCCTCTAGCATGGGGTTCAAATCCGCTACTCACAAAAATAGCGCGGACAGAAAGATGGCCGTCGCCGGACGTCGAGGTCACGACGCGCCGACAAATACACGACGACTGCGCGATGGGGCTGCCATAAACTCGGAACCATCGGAAGCCTTCGCTCGACAGCTTTCTGCGAAGACGACGACGAAGACCTCCGGACAACGGGAAGTCCCCGGCGACAAGATGTGAAACGTAGTTATCAAGAGGTGAAGCGAGGTCACGTGCGCCGATGATGTCGGTGTAAAGGACGCAACTCTCAAGCCCAAGACACCACGTCTTGAAGTTAAGGAGTCGCAGCAACGTCGTTGTTATTGGCGCACGCGCTCGTGGCAAGTGGGGCCCGGAACGCGACTGCTTACTTGGACGGTGGATCGTTCTGCGGGTCGTCAGCGTGACTTCCACGACCCTAGGGATGACGACTCCTACGACCAAGAACAGGCCGCCAGTCCGGCCAACCTGCCGATACAACTGCGTAGTTCTACCGCTTTCGGGAGATTACCAGAGCTTCCTAGAAGAGCACAGGCGGTACTACGGCAGCGCCAGAGAGACTCACGAAACCTTCGTGGCACCGACATCAGACGCGGCTACGAGAAGTCATCGCGGCTGTCTGGATCGTCAAGACCATGCCTGGTGGCTGGACTCTCAATAGGTCTCTAATTCGGGGTTCGAGCCACCTTCTCGAGAAAGTAACATGGACAGAAATGTGGCCATCGCCAGACATCGTGGTCACGTTGCGCCGAGGAACACGGAACGCTGGAATACGGAAGATGTCGAGTGAAGGATTCCGATAGTCCCGAGTTCAATGCAGTGGGGCTGCCTTGAACTCGAAACCATCAGAATTCTTCACTCGACATCTTTCCAAGAATGTGACGACTAAGAAGATCTCCGGACTGTGTGAAGTCTTGACGAAAACCGGAGGTGAGAAGAGGTAAAGTTAGGTAACGTGGGCCGATGACGTCGGTGTTAAGGGCTAAACTCCCATGCCCTAGACGCTTCGTCTTGAACTTCAGGAGTTCCAGAAAGCTGGACCAACGGACGCTTTGGAGATGAGCACCGCCCCATAAGCGCACGCTGCCGATGCTTTAAAAGCAAGAACAGCGGTAAGAGGAAGCGAACTCTTCGTGGCCAGCGGCACCATGCCGCCAACGCCACGGATGCATGGGTGGTTTACGCAGAGAAGAAACAAGAAGGCGAAAGCTAAAAAGTTCGCTTTTGGTAGGCCTACACTTCGGAAACGGTGTGCCAAAAAGATAGACTTTGCGTACCCAGCATTTCCGCCAAATGTCACGCGATTGATGTACGATGATGATAAAACGTTTATTAGTAAAAATAAAATAGAAATAAAAGAAATGAGAGAGGCAAATGTCAAGGGCTGCTTCCTCATTCCAGGACACCAGTCGCTACCGCTCCTGGCCAGACTTGATCCAGAAGATCCCTTTTGGTCTTCTGATCAGTGTGGGCGAGGATGGCTGGTCAATGCTTTCTCAGTATCGTATCAAAGGCTACTGTGCCTCCGCAGTTTCGCTCCAATATTCCTATGTGACGTGTTGCAACGTCGGCCTCAACTCGAACCACAGACATTATTTTACGTATGAATCAGGGTTTATGTGATGCAGCCTTTCCAAGTGCGAATAGGGGTTAACCTAAATTTCACCGTGGTGGCGAGCTTCGTCGACACTTATTTGTGCAGTGGAACATACCACTTCCTTTCCTCACGGTGATGCTCCAGTAAATCGTGTGCAGTGTGATGTTCCTACTGATTATCGTCATTGTTTTTCACGCTGTTGCTCAAATCACGAGCGAAATGGTGCGCCAACTTATTACCCGAGATACCCTCTTGGCCTAGGCACCAAAATATGATATGGTCCTGTGTAAGCTTTTCACCGAGTATTCTCAAGGTGACATTCAGAAGTCCACTGCGTCAAAACATTATGCAGGCTGCGAATCAAATAGAAATCCAACTCAGCGCTTGCCACCTAGCAGTCGTGCCTGGACACGGTGCTAAAGTGGTCAACCTTGAAAGGAGGCATGTGACTATGTTGCGCGTGTTCGGATGTGGCCACATGGTTCCTTTCTTATCACCACGCCACACGCACGAGCCCTACAGAAATTAGTAGATCCCACGTACAGTGGGAATCGATTATATGCGAAGCGCGAATAAGAAAGGTTGTCATGTCACTTTAAAATCAGCGCAAGATTACGAGATGGACGTAAATTATGCCGTACATGACTTACATGTCGACATTATCATGTTTGGGCGTGTCATTTACTTTAGTCGTCTATTCACGTCACGTGATACCAAGTTTGGTGAATGTGAAGCAAGGGAAATGGCTGCGAGCACGCTATGAGCGTCGTATGTAGCCATGTTTTAAAGGCACACATGTCGTGATTATGATTTTTACACGTCTCATTTACCTTCGTCGTCTATTCATGTCACGTTATACCAAGTTTGGTGAATGTGAAGCTAGCGAAACGGCCACGAGCACTCTATGAGCATAGTATGTAGTCATGCTTTACATGACACGCATGTCATGATTATCGTGTTTGGACGTGTCAGTTACCTTCATCGTCTGTTCGTGTCACTTCATACCAAATTTGTTATTTGTGAAGCTAGCGAAACAGCCACGAGCGCATCATGAGCGTGTCATGTAGTCATGTTCTTACATGACACGCATCTCATCATGTTTGCATATACCTCCGTCATCCATTCACGTCCCGTAATACCAAATTTGGTACATCTGAAGCTAGCGAAATGACCGCGAGTGCACCATAAGCGTGGCGTGTAGTCAGGGCTTACATGACATGCATATCATGATTTCCATGTTACGGTCTGAAACTTATGTTCAGCACACAGTCAAGTGATACCATGCCAGTTTTGCAATATGTCATGCAAACAAAACCACCGAAAGAGCAGAAAGACAATAAAATTTAAATCATGACATTCATGACCTGTCATGATTTTTATGTTATGACCAGTCACTTATGCTGTTCATGCAGTAATGTTCTGCCATACCAATTTTGGTATCAATACTATTGTCGAAATGGCCAGGAAAAACCAAAAGCGTTGGCTGATAGATAGATAGATAGATAGATAGATAGATAGATAGATAGATAGATAGATAGATAGATAGATAGATAGATAGATAGATAGATAGATAGATAGATAGATAGATAGATAGACAGACAGACAGACAAATAGATAGATAGATAGATAGATAGATAGATAGATAGATAGATAGATAGATAGATAGATAGATAGATAGATAGATAGATAGATAGATAGATAGATAGATAGATAGATAGACAGACAGACAGACAGACAGACAGACAGACAGACAGACAGGCAGGCAGGCAGGCAGGCAGGCAGGCAGGCAGGCAGGCAGGCAGATAGATAGATAGATAGATAGATAGATAGATAGATAGATAGATAGATAGATAGATAGATGATAGATAGATAGATAGATAGATAGATAGATAGATAGATAGATAGATAGATAGATAGATAGATAGATAGATAGATAGATAGATAGATAGATAGATAGATAGATAGATAGATAGATAGATAGATAGATAGATACGCTCAATGTCGCCGAAGTTCGCTAAAAAAACGCTTCGCATTTAAAAGAAGAAAGTGATGTCCAAAGACTACTGCAGTGTGTCGCAATGCGTGGCATCGTGGTTGAAAGATTGCTACGTATCAATCTGTCACTTCCCGATGGATGCAGACGACTCGCTACGCAGAACGACGCAAATCAGAAACTGGCGTATTAGAAAGGAGGTGACGGACGCTACGGTAGTTTGTGATAATAAATTCACTTACGAAGATATAATTCTTTTCGGTGATTACACTATTAGCTTTTGAGAATTCTTATCATTATTTGGCCTTCTCTAAGCGCAGAGTATAGTTTCGTTTATGTAAGCAAGTGCTTTAGAAAATTTGTTGCGTTACGTGTGGGATGTATTTTTCGCGTATTCTTGTTTCCTGTGCAAGTCGTAGCGCTGCCCATTCTCAAATTAAGCTGCTGTAATCCTTCCCCGCGAACATTTATGATTTCGCCATGCGTAGCGTCCTTGTAAGTATGTTCCAGCGTATTTAAAGCATGTCCGTGCATTCGTTGCGCGCGTCGTGTGCGAGAATATATCTGCTTTGAATGTCATCTACTGCCAACATGAACAATCGAGTGTTCAGAATCACACGACCTTATTAATTAGAAACCTAATAACATAGATGGGCGAACGAAAAGAAAAGAGCACTCCTAAATCGAAACTACGATTCGCCTTATCCCAAGATATACTGGCCCAGGCATAGCTGCGTTATGTAATCAGGTGAACGACATGCGTATTAAACTTTTGATGGCACTTTGGTACTCAATGGTATTCATGCAATTGGTGGCACGAGTGGCAGCGTAGCCATCTTGAAAACTCATAAAGCCTTGCACGTAGCAGGGTAGCAATGCAGCGCAAAAGTGCCAGCACCTTTTGGAGAGACCTGTACAGATGAGCAGTTGCTATCTCCAACCTCGGGCTCGCTAGACAGGTTCTTCAACTTGAAGTAAACATGATGACATTCGCCGAAGAGGCTCGATGTTTGCGCACACAATGCAACTGCTTCCACTGTTTCGCCAGTGAAATACATTATCTCGGTAAGAGGGAGGTGGTTCGTGGTCAGCTCCTTTTCACCTTAGACGATTGATTGATATGGGGGGTTTAACATCCCAAAACCATGATATGATTATGAGAGACGCCGTAGTGGAGGGATCTGGAAATTTTTGCCACCTGGGGTTCTTTATAATAAAGTGCACCCAAATCGGAGCGCACGGACCTTCGACGAAACAACGCAATCCGACGCCACAATCAAGGAGCTTCAGCACGGCGCCAAGCAAAACCATAGCGAAAGTGCCGCGTTGACCCTTTTAGGCACGGCTATCTTTTTTTTTTTCGACCAGTATTGCCTGCACACGGAACGTTTTCTGGAGTTGTTTTTTCTGCCTCTTTAAATCGATTGAACGTTATCATTCTATTAACGTAGGTACTAATAGCTATAGCACAAAAGCCGTGGGTTCCGTTATTGCATTGAAGGTAGTTTTAATTGACGCTCCGAGAGTTTTCACGAGATGTGGCAATGGTTGAAGTGCTGCTATGACGCAGCTCTGGCTTGATTTGGCGGAATCAGTGTAGACCACATCGTAATTTTGGCCGAGCTTTTTTTTTTTAAGCTATGGAGCTCCAGCATGCCTTCTCGCCCCATGGAACAATTTGCTCAAGTTTACTAGAATGGTACCGACGGTTATGTGTTGGCGTGTTTCCCCAGCCATAGTAGTAATATTAACGCGATAACGTTAAAAAGCTGGTGTCGCGAAAAACCCGCCGCCGGCGTCGGCCCCGTAGGTTGTCAGTGAAAAATCGTCTGCGCGTCTGTGACTGAAAAATCAAGTTACTGAGATAGCAGCGGGAAGCCGCTGCTTGTCCAAGCGTGTGCACGCGATCACACTAAAAAAGCCACGCATTCGAAGAAAAAAAAAGTGCTCAAGGCCACGAGGCGCAGTAGTATCTTTGCCCTGCCACCCTTCGCTGCTTAGCTTCCAGCGCTTTCGTCGGGACAAGAGAATAGATAATGCAATTGCAGCATGCGACAAACCTTTGTAACTCCACTCGCACTGGACGGATTCTTAAAATTTTTTCGACGTTGAATTTGTGAGGCAATAAGATCTTCTAGTTAATTTATTCCGTGGTTACTTGAAAAAGTGTTTCAGGGCCCCTTTAACTCATTTTGTTTGACAGGTGTCACGACGAAAACGAACCCATTCGGCGATAATAGCGCGCGCTGGTCCGATCTACTGTGTGCGCGTTTGTGTGCGTGCGTGTGTATGTAACAGAACATATGAATAAGTATGCACTTAGCGGTTGAAGGGTGCACTAAGGGCCGGATTTCACTATCGCGTTAACTCTTAAAGGCGAAGCTTAAGGGTCCCCAAATTTTTCGCCCGGTAGTATTGTAGTCTAAAAGAGTAGTAAGCGAATAAAGATTTTCTGCCTTCCTTTGTCAGGCATTGTCGTAGATTTGTGAGGTTTAACGTCCCAAAACCACCATATGATTATGAGAGACGCCGTAGTGGAGGGCTCCGGAAATTTTGACCACCTGGGGTTCTTTAACGTGCACCCAAATCTGAGCACACGGGCCTACAACATTTCCGCCTCCATCGGAAATGCAGCCACCGCAGCCGGGCTTTGAACCCGCGACCTGCGGGTCAGCAGCCGAGTACCTTAGCCACTAGACCACCGCGGCGGGGCAGGCATAGTTGTTCCTTCTGCGAAAGAAAACGTTGCTGCCGCAAGCTCTTCAAAAGTGTTGTACACACGAAACGCTTCCACTTTGTTATTGGATGCATTATGCGGTTTACGAAAACGAGCTTTGTGTGCTCCCCGTATGATCAAGCCAATCTGTCATTTTCGTTGGTGTGAACTCCTGATACAGTAATTCATATGGGACTCTACTAATGATGAAAGCTTGTACCAAGCGCAAAGTTTCTTCTTCGTTTAGCCCTTTGCCCTTTCTTGTTATCCTAAGAATATTCGAGCTATTTTTTGCATTGCACATTTGAGGGTTTTAATTGTGTACCTTGTTGTTTAGTTCATTTGCACCCATGAACCTAATATTCTCATCGTTTGTCTCTCCGGCAGTCAGGAGCGTAGCCTTTAACTTTTTTCGGGCACAGCTTTCCTCTGTGACGTGAATATATCGGTGGTAGTTTCAGTAGATTGTGTACGTGTATAATCAAGTAATGAGACACCCCCCTCCTCCCCATGCGTATATGCTTGTGAAAAGAGTAAGTGAAAGTAATGTAATAGTAGTAAAATAGAGTAAACGACAGGTATATACCGTGCTCCTTTGGAGCAACGGCCTCTCGTCGCAGCATTGAATGAACTAGTCTTCGAAAACGCCTCATTGTGATGGCACGCCTGATTGGAGAAGACATCGTTGATCGTTCATCTCTGTTAAGTGTAGAAGGCGTCGTCCTCGTCAGAACGAAGTGCGTTTCAGAAGTCAAGGACGGCTCCGCTTAGAACGTGGAATGAAAGTGACTACATGCCTACGGGAATGATTTTTATGTTCAGCTCCATATTTCAAGCAGCCCTGACGCAGTGATAGCTTTTAGCCAACATTTTTTTTTATTTACTGCGTGCATCCACGCATGCTTGCGATACGCAATCAGTAATTTTTTAAAGTTATGCTTTACGTTGCAACACGATATCGCACGCGTTATTTTTCAGGCAGACTTTCTCCCAACCATGTTGAGATTACAATTGCACCATGACTTTTGATATCAATGAAGTACTCCCATCTTAGAGGTTTTAGCGTGCAATCTGCGAGAGCAATGTAAATATTGTTTAGAAATGTTCACTCGATCTCAATCTAAAATGCACCAAAGACCAGACTTCCTACTCACATAAAGATAGCTTGTTTGCTGCGTACATGTGCTATAGAAAACTTAAAAACGCGCAAAAACGCACGATTTTCTCGCTTGTCTTCTCTTTTTTTTCATGCCTTCGTCACTCTGCGGCTAGGTGTCTTCCGTTTTTGTTTTGTTTTTTTTTGCAAGCGTGCAGCCATCATTTCTTTTTACGTCAAAAGATTCATAACTGTACAGAATATTTCACCATGCAGCATCGATATCCCATTCATATATATATACAGTTTTATAGCTAGTACGTGCATTCATGTTTGCAGCACTTAGGTGGGCGCGAGCAGGAGCAGCCTCATACCACACAAAATCTCGAGTCGTTGGCTCACTAGTGATGTAAAAATAAATTCCGGTCTTGTTCAGTGCATAGTGCACCGTAATCAATTTCTCAGAATGCGTGATCTCTGACGAGAACTGACAGTGCATGTGCAACACGAGTTTACTTACGCTGTACTGTGCACCATTCATGACTGACGGTTGTCTGTTTCGGGCATTCTGATGTGAGTCACTGGAATTTCACTGATGACATCAACCTCTTCACGTTCATTCGCGTTTGTGGTATGGGATGACAACGCAACATAAGCTACCAGCCTTCCATAGGGGCATGTTATGCTCAGCCTTCCATAGGGGCATGTAATATGACATGTAATGCGCAAGATAATATTCGTGTCAATTGAGAAAGATATTCAACAATCAACAGTATTCCACTGTATCATAGGTCTATTTGCTGCGTAAAACGTATCGCTTACACAGGGTTTATTTCATTTCTTCTAAAAATATATAGTTGTGTACATTGTTCTTAATTTTACATGATGACATGTCCCCCATGTTTCTTTTGCATCTTTTGTTGTGTGCTATGTCGCTAGTTGTAGAAATCGCTCTGTGTGCCTTCTGGTCATGTCCATTGAGAGAGACTAACAGATGAAGCGAATATATATAAGCATTTTTAATTGGTCGTATACTTTTTCAGATTTATGTTCCTTATTTTTGCGCTGTTTGTCACGCTGCTGAACAATAAAACTTGTTCTCACTACAACTGTCCACACTACATTTCTCATTATGCTGCTTTGGGTTTATGACCATCATCTTTTTATTTATCAGCTTATCAGCTCTAAGTTTATCAGCTCTAAGGTTGTCATTGGCCTGCAAGTTTGCCTGTGTTGCACCTTCTCACTATACACAACACTTCGGAGTGCCTTTAGCCGTTAGGGCAGAGCAAAGATAAGCATCAATAGATTGTACACTCGCATACAAGCGAAGTTCGCTGGACCAGCCAAAAATTTTGTCGCACGTGCGTGCGTGCGTGTGTGTGTGTGTGTGTGTGTGTGTGTGTGTGTGTGTGTGTGTGTGTGTGTGTGTGTGTGTGTGTGTGTGTGTGTGTGTGTGTGTGTGTCGATGTTAACAGAACGTGCGAAAGTAGAATAGAAATGTTAGTCTCTGGCTTGAGCATGTCTTTAGCACGCGTTCGAAAAGTCACGCAGTAATATGCTTGAACATGACCTATCAGACCTTGAGACTGTGTCTAAAACGAACCTTTGTCTGGTGAAAATTATCGTAGTGATCGACTCCGGCAAGATCTGTTCCGGCGGATAAATACATGACCACCGCTGGTGCATTAATCCTGTGGATAAGAAGGCCCACTCCCACTACTGTGGATATTGCTATGGATAAGGAACCCCACTCCCCATTCTCTTCTATCAGCCAAGCCACGATAGCAAAGGACGTGCCCATTCTGTAGCACTGTATAGGCCTCAACTATCCCCCTAACCTCACTGATCCCTATTACATCCCATTTAACACCCTGCTTGCGATCATTGTAGCAGCGATGAAACGATAGAGCACTTTCCCTGTCACTGCCCTCGCTACAGCGTGCAAAGACAGCCGCTAGCTTCTGCGCAAGCCCGCCTTGACGAAAGACCTTTGTCAGGACAGTCAGTGCTCGAAAGCCGACATGATCTCTCTTTGGGCAGGAAATTGGTGAAGGCCTTATTCAACTTTTTGCGTGGTAGTGGCCTATGCATAGGCTATAGCACCACCGCTCTCTTTTTTTTTTTGCGGGTCTATTTTGCTTTTCGCCTTCTTTCTCATTTTCTTCCTCATTCCCCTCTCTCTTAGGGCAGGGCAGCAAACCGGATGCCCCGATTTCTGGTTAACCTCTCTGAATTTCCTTCATCTTATTCTCTTTCTCTCTGTCTCCATTTAACACCCTCTACTTCCTCGAAAAACACAGCTAGACTTGTCTCACTAGATAAGGTTCTAAGCTAGACTTGCCTCATTAGATAAAGTTCTAGTGTTGAATGTTACCACGTCCAGGTTATCACCACCTGCCCAGACCCAGAGATTATTAGCACCCTCTGCTGCGTTTCAGATCTGACCACCAGCGTAGTCAGTGGCTTCACAGCCGCTGAAGACTGGAGGCCGAGGGTTAATTGACGTATCAATGTGGGAGGTAGTGGCCAGATACTGCACCAGGGTGGCAATCCTTCTCTGGTGAGGGAGTGCGTTACCGACGGTGGTCATCGGCCAGGCCGCACCCAAGTCCTCTTAATGCAATTCCATCATCACGCGGTTAACTTGTTTTAATTCCGGTGGGGAATTGCGTGGTACCGGCACCAAAACCATGGACTCCTTGAATGCGAAGCTGATACTCGAACCACAAAGCCATCGCTGCATTGCATTTAGTGTCATGTTCGCTATCGTTTCGTAAGTGTAACGGGTGATATACTTTCATTACAATTTTTCGGTAACGAAAGATGTCACGTTACTCTAACTTTTCACTCCAATTATCTCGGCAGTCTGTGCAAAAGCTCCTTCATCTCGTAGGTGCCACATTCCCAGAGCTACACTTACGTTGCAGCAGCGGACCCATATCGACCTGACAGGTGTTCACAACAGAAGTATCATTTAATGCGTTCGTGGAGTAAATATTTACAGTCGCTACGGACGTATTATCTAAGAAGAGAGCCATGAGGTACAATGACCACTTATCACTATAGTTCATTCAACTCCCCAAGTTTTAGTTGTCAGCAAGTTGTCCCTGCACTACTACAACACTGTTTATCAGTTCTCTTTGCAATATAAAACTTGCTTTAAGTGTGGGTACAATTTTGTGGCTGTTGAATTCCAGAATGAGCGAAGCTGACCTTGAACGTCTTCACATAAACACTCGCAAATTTTGCGGCAGTTATATAGGTTGAAGGGGCAAAGTTAGTCATGCTGCAAATATTTTTTGCGGGGCTATATGTACATTTTTGGATTTGTTTATTCCTACAAAGATTATGAGTGTGTTTTGTTAGTGGAAGCGCGCCATCAGAATTACAGTAACTTTAATTGCTGTTAGAGGCACAATGTGAAACATAAATATGCGGTTTATTGAATTTTTATTCTGGTTGCTGATGCGAGGGCTTATTGATTCGAATTTCTTACCCTTGGGTAATGGTATAGAAGTAACGAGCGTGACTTTTTTTTAGTTACGACAATAACCCATTACCTTTTTTTGTGTGTGTGAGTAACGCAGCATGGCCCCTTTCTTGTTTGCATAACGAGTAATGTATTTAGTTACTTTTTTCGGTAACACATACAACACTTGTCTTAGCTGCTACCACCAAAGAGACTGGCTGGCAGAACCAGACATGGAGGAAAAAGTAGGAGGTTTGGGTTCGTCATGCCGTGAGGCTGTATTCGACGTCTATAACGTCGAATACAGCAAGTCAAATCCGGTCACCCCGCCTGTAAAGCACAAAATCCTAAAATGCCTCGCCCATTGCCAAAGCAACCAAAGCCGATTTACCTCTGAACAAGCTTGCTTTAACCGCGCCCAACCACGACGACTTTCTCTGGATACCTCAAATCGCAAAATACAGTATTGGCAAATAAGAAACGCACATGGACCACTCCGAGCATAATTATTCGTTACAGAGTAGCAGACTATTACACCAATGAACATATAATTATATTACGTGGCATGCCTGCACCATCTTGTGAAAATCACTTGGTGCAGAATATTTTCATGCGTGCGAGCAGTGTTCGATGCGTAGGCGAACATTATGCGCATCATAAAATGTATTAAAACACATTTCCTGGTGTTTGCGTGGGTGTTCTAAGCTAAATCAGCAGTGACATTATATAACAAGTGAAAACTTTTACAATAATTATACCTTGTAACAGAAACACTTCATGAAACCAAAATAAATCAATTTAGCCTGCAAGGACTATTACTGCTTTGTAAGATACCTCTTTCTGAATATCAAATATAATCCAAGGCTTATAAACCACCTTTGCAAATAGATTTGACGCGGTACCATAGCAGTTTTAGTAAGCTTACGTTAAACTTACGATAAGTCTATCTGTGAAGACGTGTATGCCAATGATTTACATTTCGACTTCACCAGTGACATTTTTATGCTCAAGAGAGGCCCTGAAGAGGCGTTCAGGGACACAACTATACGACTCCTTCATTCCGCTTTATTTTACAGCAAAATTTCATCTCTGTGGAAAGAACAGTGAAGAAAAAAATGACAAATGCATTTTTCACGTTTATTTTTTTTTTTTTGAGCGATACCTTCAGTCATTCTACACTTCCCGGTTCTGTCTAAACCAACCCGCGGACACTGCAATTCGTTACGTCAGTCATAGTGGTAATAACTCCACGTCGAAAGGCGAATTATTTGCACATCTAATAACGAAAACAGAAGAAGAAAGAAAAGACGAGGGGGGGGGGGTGACGTTAAGGCCTTTTCCTGTACTCGTTTCTTCTCGGCTACCGAATCTGTTCTTCAATTCCAACGACAGCGTTCGAGCATGCAACACCGCCTTCCGACGCCAATTCACAATCAATGCCTTCAATTTATGGCCTCCATATGCCAATGAAATCGCTCCCGTCTCCAGCTTGCACCTAACCGGTACTTTCACCGACGGTGCGTGGAGGAAAACGACCGAATTCTGTGTTTCTTTTTTTTTCGGTAAACATCTTTCGTTCATGCACCGAGTCAACACTACAGCAATTTGACTGGACGCCGGTGTAACCATGCAAGTGTGTCTTGCACTGTTCGAATGTACGTTACATATTCACAAGTGTATACAGTCAAAGCACCACTGCCAGCAGCTTCTTCGTGCACCGCCTTCCGTGCCCTCCAGTCTCACAACGCGAACACCTCCCCCTCTACAATGTTTTTTATACGTGCGTATTCATTGCCGGTCATTTATTCATCTTCCTTTCTGTCATTCCTCTTTCATTCTCCTTCATTTTTACCTCTCAGGTGAACCGGGCCGTGGTCAAATTCCTATGTGGGCAGACATTAGAGGTCCACAGAGCCGGACAAGTAGCGAGGAAGCTTATTGCTCTGCAAACAGGATTTCGTTTTTCCCGTGTCCATTCTTCTGCCAACTGCCGTGTCGGCCTGCGAACGAAGAAACGTTGCGTCAGCGGAGTCACGATTAGCGGCCACCATTCTGCGTGGCAGCCGTGGCTTCCCGTCCACGTAACAATGGTGATAGGCGGCCTTTGAAGCCTCGCGTCCTTCCTCGAAAAGAAATTGAAGCCACCCGGAAAGACATTTCACTGATGCCGTGCTCCAGAACACGTAACGTAACAATAGTACGCAGATTTACTCTTTCTTTTCTCTTTTTAAGGTGTTTTTTATTATTATTACCACTATTGTCACGTTTTTCTCGTACCGTGTTTCTCACCCCCCTTCAACCGCTTTAAGGTCTTCATTTGTAATATAGACCTCAAAGGTCGCACACGCCGCAAGCACAGAAAGGTGCTCAGGGCTCGTTGTCACAACAGATTACTTCGAAATGGCCTGTATCGTCAGCACATGACTAATTGCCCGCCCTTTAGCAACACGCTGCCACCCCGGAACACATCTACGCCAGAAACTATCGCTGATTTTTCTCCCCTCCCCGCCGAGAGGAACAGAAAAAACAGGTCGTGGTTTACTTCGAATCTGCAGCAAAGCTGTTGTATTTCGACCTCATTATATCAGTTGGACACATACACTTCCGACACGACATGGTCACTACCGTTTATTCTTCGCTTTTTTTTTTCGGCCACACGTGCAGCCTCTCCACTCCACCGACGATCAAATCGTGAGATATTGATTCATAAATTTACATTACTGGTCCAGCTTATGCAGCATTAATATCACGGATACCCTCGATGGAGTCTCATTAATGCGTGGGCGTCCGGTTAGTCAAATAGCCGCGTCTCTTTACGTTACGCTATCTCGTTACGGGCAGCCACCGTAGCATGCAATGCGTGATTACCGAGCTTAAGTACCGCGTCATCTTCATAGAGACTTGCCACCATCACGTGCAACAGGCCTTAGATTTGGGGCGTATTGATAAAGTAGAGAGTTATGCAATCACTTAAAAGCAAAAAAAAAGCAATCGAAGGAAAATTCAGCATGTCCTCTCGGAAGTGATAAGGTATGAAAACAATCTAGTGCGGTCCAAGTGACTTGCGCCGTTTCTAGGCTCAAAGCGCACCGATCTGCCTCTAGACACCCCTTAACGACAACTAGCACGGTTCCGAAAATGCCAAGATACACTACCGGAACTGTAGAAGGGCTCTCTGTTTGCAGAGTCTTTGTTCTATAATGTGTGCCGGGGATAGACGGCCGCGGTTGTTTCGAGTCTCTCTATAGCCGCTCCCTGGCATCGGGTCGTGAAAGGCGAGTGCCGGCTGTACCGGAAACGGACTTCTCGGCAGCGCGCTCGACGTAGCTAGTCGTGCCCGGCCGTCACTGCAAAACTGTCGACCTGACCCCGGAAGTGGTCCGGGACGCGCAGCCTGCAGTGCAAACGCGGTTCGGCCTGAGGCTGCGGCGCTTCGTGATCGTTACTAGCCCGCGGTAACTTCGCCTGCAGCCAAAGGGGCGAGTATGTCACAGGGCGTGGGCCCACTTGCAGACCCCCCCCCCTCCTCGTCGCGGACGCGGCAATATCGGTCATGGAGCGTGACAAATGTGTTCACGGCAATTTATGCCGCGCCATCTGATTGCGCAGCGACGGAAAAAAAGAGCTCCCGTTTCACTGAGTAAAGACGGTGTGTGTGCTCAAGGGGAAAATAAAAGCAAAAATTTGTTCGTAGTTGAGAAATCGTCATAATGTTTTGCAGTGGAGCTGTTAATCCTTCGTAATGCCCTTATTCGTCGACCAAAGGCTATCATCATCATAAACCGGCAACCACGCTTCATGTCCTCTTCTTCATCTCTTCTTCGCTCCCAGAACACGTGCGCCAATTTGGCCGGCACGGAACAAAATAACTATGATGAGTGAGGCAATGAGTACAGAGAGAGAGCAAAAAAAGAAATCGAAAGTGATAGAAAAAATGAATAGGCTTGCACTGGCCACACAAGACTTCGACAGCGACGCTGGTTAGATCTAATGGTGTTTCTTTGTTGGTCCTAGGTTTCAACTTACCTGATTATTGCTAGACATTGGTTGTTGCCAGGTTCAAACTTTCTGGGTCTAAAGTTTGCTGATGCTAAGTCTGGGCTTCGTTTACGTTAGGCTTTTTCTTAGCTTATTTTGGTTAACCTCCCTGTCTTCTCCCTTTGTCTGCTTCCTTCCTTCCATATGTTCATTGGATCAACTGGCTTCGTTGTTTCAAGTCTTGCACGGTCAGAGCAAGCTTCTTCATGGTGTGAAATTCTACGCGGTTCTGCTCGACCCCGCGACGATCGGTCCTGCGTATCTGACCGGCCACGAAAACTGTATTGGTTCGTCGCTGACGGCTACGTTCTCGATCGGTGACACGTTCAGCCTCGCGATTAGCAGCCTCTCTTTTGGGACTACGAACCGACATCTGGCGGCCCATGGCCAAAACAGCCTCGGCAAGACGAAGCGCTGCTATTTTGGAGTAATCTATGCGCAGTAACTCATGCTAACGCTATTTATGACGTATTTTGTGACGTACATGGTTGTTAGGTGACCTTAATTTTGAACTTTGCGTGGTCCCTACTGAGCTGCTAAGCTGCTCATGTGCGGGTTGGCGTGACGTCATGACAATGAGACGCAGCTGTGTTAGGTGGTGCGCTGCTGTGGCGGTCGTTATGGCAACAGCATGGCGTAGATTTCTCTAGATGACAGACGTTTTCATAATTTGACTAATATTTTCGCTGTTAAGAGAGAAAGATAGTAATTCCTAACCTAAAAAAGAAACTGTTGGTATGTTATCATTGAAACTTGCGTAGGTACGACTCCATGGCGAGTATCGTAATCATTCGGCTACCCAGGCACGCTAGCAGAGTGGAATGGAAGAGCCGTTGGGCTTGACGGGACTTGTGAAGTAACAAAACTTAGCAAATCTTGGCGATACTCAGAAAACCAAGTAACAATCAGCAAAATTTAACATAATTTAGCAAAAGCTGGCACCATTTTAGCCAAGCTCGTACTAGCGAGCAGATAACAAGCTCCACTGTCAACTCGCTATGCGCGACTTAGTGGAAGCTCTCTACATCTTTAATACAATTTTTTATGCCGGGGCTCTTCAAAGCTCCTCTACTGACCTATTTATGTCACGGATATGACGTTGTAAAATTTATACGATGAAATTACAAAAAAACGAGAAAAAGAAGTTTCTTAGCAAGGCAGAGCGCGACTCAGAGCACTGGACCAGAACGCGCACGCTGCTTAGCTTGTTCACGGCAAGCTATTTATATACATAATTCGCCGTTGGTGGTCCTCAGAACTCAGTGACTTCAGCAGGTTTTCGTCATCAGTAGTGCGAGGGCATGAGAGTCGCTTGTTTTGCGTCGAAAGGTCGAAGCACCACGCAAACCGATGCGTTGCAATGCGGGCGCGCCTCCACATGGTGTGGTCACTGGTCAAAGTCCGTATCGATGTTCTCAGGCGTGGCCGCTCTCTCTCACGCGCTCGTATCTCTGAATTTGAGCGGTTCGTACCTCTAGTGTTTCCACCTCAAGTTTGCTTTGGAGTTGCAGTGGTTGAAGAGAGAACGAAGATGACTTCGCTCGCTGCCGCGGCGGCGTTTACAAAAGGAGCGCGCTGCTCACACATGAATATGCAAGAATTGTGACAGTTCACTCTCGCTCAGGTGTATACTTGTATCTTCGGTTCCTGCGTCTTTCTTTCTATTTGAAACGCGTGCTTTGAGGGCCGAGCTGTGACAGTTGTTTGTCCGCGTTCGTCCTGTGTGCGCTCATTTCGTTTGAGCATTCTGCTTAACGCGTGCGCTGCAAGTTTCAAGCTTCTTGCCGTCCTTCACGTGACCTTGCAGTTTGTTCCAGTAGCATTCAATTTATTGCCCTAGTGGTGAAACAACGCAAAATCAACACTCAACTACGTATGTAAAGACGCGTTTCACTTTCGTGTAATACCAATTCTTTAAGAAAGAAATCAGCCACGTTTTTTCGAACATATGAGCACAAGTAACTTCGTGCATGTTAGGTAGGTTATTTCATTCCATGCCCGACATGGTTAATTTTAACGTATGAGAGTTAAGAAAAAGCTGAAATCGGCAGCGTTGACCTGACGCATACAAAGAATAAATGTCAAGGTCCCAGCAGGAATCCAACCCCAGTGTTCTGTGTGGCTAGAAAGTTTTCTACCACAGAGCCACGACATGTTTCGGAACTAATTTTCAAATAGACACTAATGTTCGTCAAACGTCAATTGTGGTTGCAGTGCTGGTCATGCATCCAATTTTATAAACATTGCATGTGTGCTCTTATGATACAGCCGTCCCATTGGCTTAACGCCAATAGTAGTTAGGCGCCATCCGCTTAAGTTTATTTATGTAGCAGTGTGCAGGGATACCATCCTCGCGAGCACCAAGGCTTCATAACAGCTTACCCCTTCTGGTATTGCAAATATCCATGTTGCTGTTGGCATCGTTACGCAACTGTAAACAACTGGTTATATAAAACCATATGCGGCTGTTTGACGTGTGCCTGTGCGTGCATTTGTACGTATGTCTTCATAGCGCCACTTTGTAACGTTTAGCTCAGTAAAACAATCCCAACACAGTCATCCTCCATCAGCATGCTTCGCATAACATCGATTCCCAGGGTACGTGGGATTTGCCAAATTTTATTTATTTATATACTTATTTATTTCAAAATACTTTAGAAGCATCTAGAGGTACGTAGTCACTTTCATCAGCCCCGCGATGAGATTATCTGATTAAATTGATATGTAGAAACAAACATGTGAGAACTTCAAAGTAATCACGATCTCACTTACGAAAATAGCGATATTGTGATTTTGCGTTATTATTTAGGTTGACTAAAACGAATAACTCAATATTCACAGGCAACTTTTACCGCCCTTTCCCCCCTCTCTCTCAAAGTGGATCTTAGCAAAACATATTATAGGGCGAAAATTCTTTGAGACTGACACGTCCGCTAATATGGCACAAGGTCCAATTAAGTACTCTCCGAGGAGCCCTACAGTACATTTTGAGAAGTACCGTTCTCAGGTGGTACTGATATGCTTCTTTCTGTGAATATACGGTGCTTGATCTGTATCTCTCTCAATTTACCATTCCCTTATCACCCTTGTGGAGTTGCAAACCAAACGATTTTTTAATTACCTTTTTAACATGATGTCGTTAAAGAGCTCGTTTCGCAGAAATGTCGGCGTCAGCGTCTGTGGTTGTGAGCGAAAAATCATCTTGTGCGTGACCGAAAAATCGAGAAAGATACAAATAAAATAAAATTCTGGGTCCAAGTGGTGATTAGACCAAGGTCG
Organism: Rhipicephalus annulatus; assembly: GCA_013436015.1. NCBI lineage: Eukaryota > Metazoa > Arthropoda > Arachnida > Ixodida > Ixodidae > Rhipicephalus > Rhipicephalus annulatus. The sequence continues at coordinate 53,410 of WOVY01001295.1, read as the reverse complement.
TTTGTTGGCAAGCGGTGTTCTACCACACAGTCACGCATATGCTTATGCGTATAGCGAAATTAACTTCTTCTGCTTGGAAATGCAGTGAAAGTAACTTTCATGCTTCAGAAACACATGCGTCTTGTATACGTGCGTCACAATACAACACAAAATTTTGCAGTAATAATGCATGGTACAAGCGTACATTATCCTCGGGCGTCAGAACATGTTATTATCTTCGTGGTTAAAAGCCGGTCACCCACTACACAAAGCACACACGTTACTGCGCCTATTACCTTAGGGCCACGTAGCGGGTACATAGCAAGTTGGAAAATATTACATGCGCTAATTCTTTGAAGTACGCACTGCAGACAAGATATCGCTATCGTGCTAAACTCTTAAGGATGAAGATTCGGGATCACGCAATTTTCATTCTCCCTTGCTCTTTGACACAACTCAAATGAATAAGAAGAAAGGAGGGAGGGGAGGTGGGGAAGGGCGTCTGCCAGGGCCCTAAAACTATTCGGCCACCAGTGTATAACACTGGCTGAAAGTACAGCCATTTGTTTGGCTTTTTTATTCATTCAACGTTGTAACAGTCGAGTGGTCACAGTAGCAATTGAGCAGAAAAGAATAATCATTGACAATTAAAGTTTGCTTTCATATTCTACCGCCAGTACCTATAAGGGTGGGCGAAGTGAATATACGAATATTGTACACGTATAAGTGACGTCCGCGCATGGTTATCCACGTTATCACAGTTTCTTTATCATATTGTTACGGGGAAGAAAGTATATGCGCAGGATATATTTGCGAACGAATGCGTACAATGCTGCCGCAGTCCACGCACACTCTGCTCAGCCCTTCGTCGTCGTCATTCTAAGCTATATTCTCAGCCCTTGGCAATATAGTAGGCTTGTTGGGGCTTCACGTCTCATAACCACGATATCATTATGAGAGACACAGTAGGGGAGGGTGGCAGAAATTTTGATTTTCGGCCACCTCGGGTTCTATACGTGCACCTAAATCTAAGTACATTGAACTCAAAAGCATTTTGATTCCATCGAAATACGGCCGCCTGGGCTGACATATCCGTCAGTGGTCGAGCACTCGAAAGACTTGACGACCGTGGCGAATCTTTCGTTATCGTGTAGTTGAAATGTCGCAAGTACATCCCTCCCAAAACACTTCGGTCACATTGCAGAGTAGTGCGAGGACGCGACAATATCAGTTGATCAGGCGTTTCCTGACTGTGTTTCCTGGCCAAATATTTCAAGTTTGTTTCTATTATACATAAAGCAAGAAGCAGAAGAATTGAAGAGATACATCACTGGTGAGCGCTAGTTCAGTGGAGAGAAATTGCGTTGCAGCCGTCTGAGTCTGACTGTAAGGCCAGCCTTTGCACTCCACCTCTCTCAGTAATGTAACGGGTACAGGTGTCTTCCAAGGCGTTAGTTCCGTGTGGCATCACATCCATGGCGAGTTCCAGTTATACGTGACTTGCCATTGATTTGATTGATATGTGGGGTTTAACGTCCCAAAATCATCGTATGATTATGAGAGACGCCGTAATGGAGAGCTCTGGAAATATCGACGACCTGGGGTTATTTAACGTGGACCCAAATCTGAGCACATGGGCCTACAGCATTTCCGCCTCCATAGGATATGCAACCACCACAGCCGGGATTCGATCCCACGACCTGCGGGTCAGCAGACGAGTACCTTAGCCACTAGACCACCACGGAGGGGCGTGTCTTGCCATTAAGCGACTGTGGTACAGGGCATATCGGAATTCTTGTAAAATAATTGCAATAGTGGCCTTAGTCAAAAGAAAAAGCGGCCATTGATTGGTACGTAGTCCGACTTCTCAGGCATCACAGACCACAGGTATGCGTCACACATTCACACACGCTGTTTCGTAACATTCTTATCGTACAATAAAACTCCGGTCAACTTTGTCAACTTTATCTCAGAATAGTGTGGTGTGCATGGTGCTTGCATCGCTGCATTACAACGGCAGAGCAGCGCCCGAAACAGGCCGCACCAGCCCATGACAGAGGCCACTCAGACGCCTATTCCGAGCGCTACCCTTTCGTCATGCATCATCGGCACATCTCGGTGGAGGTCCTGGGACGTTTGCACTTCTGTCAAACATCTTGGCGTGCCGGTCGCCGTCATTCCGTTTCCTTTTTCTTTTGTGTTTCGCCTCGCAGAGGCTGAAGGCGAGTGATGCCGCCACCCGGAAAACGTCACTGGCCGAAACCCTGACCTTTCGCCCCAGCTCATCAAGTTCGTTCGGAAGCCGCTGGTGGGCTCCGTAGGTGGCTCCCCATTTGCGTCGTGCGTTTATAAGCGGCGAAGAACAAACAGCTAAACGACATCATTTGAAAGTAGTTGCCATTTTTAAGCTGAGGGCAAGCAAGCGAGATATGCTTCGCGCAGACCGGCGACCCGGTGACCAAAGAAGAGCGAAACGCTGCGTGCACGTGTAGTTTGAATCTGCCCCTTGCTCGTGCTGCCTCGGTGAGCCAAATCGAGGAACGAGGAAAACAAGCGCCTTCACAAACGAGAGATTCCCCTCCAGACAGTGTGGCCGGAACTGTTTGTGATCCTGCTTGGCAGGATCTTCCGTCTCACTGTAACCACTATGACGCTTTCGTGTCGGCGGTGTCGCATTGCGATGCGTTTACACAAGCTGGCAATCAAGTCAGCGGTATGCCATGAACAGGTTCCGTAATCCGGGAGTCACCGAGAGCTGCATATCACATACAATATGCTCCATTTATTTTGAAACTTTACTTTTTCAGACAGAAAATAAGTCTATAGGGACGGCTTTTTTTTGCGATGTATTTTCTTATTCCAATGCCTCTTCCGGTTTTTGCACTTGGCAGTGTTTAGATCGACTGGCCTCCCACGTTATAGACGTGGATGATGATTCTTACAGAGTAACATCTCAAGATCACCATATGATTATGAGAGACACTGTTGTGGATAGCTATTGGAATCTCGACTATTTGAAATTCCTTAACGTTCATCTAAATCTAAGTACATGGGCCTCGAATATTTTTGTCTCCATCAAAAATATGGCCACCATGGCCGAGATTCGATCTCGTTACCTGCGGGTCAGCAGTTGACCACCATAAGTACTTGACTATTCCTACAAGTCATTATGAAGGATATCTGCCGACCGTGAGCACTGGATAGGATAAGAATACAATCAATCATAGCACATCACTACAAAATACAAGCCCAGATGAGCAAAGGGCGACTTATAGGCAGCGTCTTCTTGTCCAGTTGTTTTTTTGCGTCTATTTGAGTGTTGCATCGAAGCTACACAAGTTGCATAAATAACGATGAAGAGGTTGCGTTGTGTCCTATAATGCTGCACTGCTAATTTGTGTGTTCTTCGCAAGACGTCTTTTTTTTAAGAAGGTTTCAAATGTCTCAATGAGCGAAAAACTGTACCTCCGTCCCCGCAAGGTTGCCCGGTGATCCTACTGACCACGTTACCATTTACAGAAACTAGACTTTAGGGTACTAAACTAAGTGGCTACTGTATATACGCACCACCTCTTCTTGTCCCCATCATCACCCTTCATCCCTCTTTCTTTCCCCTTTCCCTTATCCCCTGTGTAGAGTAGCAGGCTAGAGCGAACTAGCTCAGGCCGACCTCTCTGCCTTCTAATAAATTCTCACTCACTCGCTACACGATTACACTATCTAAGCAGCGGAAAAGAAACTCATCCTGGCGCACCATGTACTACGTGCGCAACGAGGAAATCATCGCTGCGCCACGTCACCTTTGCTCTCAATAGCCTGTGTTATACGCGCGCGCGTTACTTCACCGCGCAAGCTCTCGCTTGCGTTCAAATTTCAACTCGGTGATCCCTGTAAGAAAACATAGCGTGTGTGAAAATACAGGATAAACTTGAAAAGAAAATTAGGAAAAAATGTTCGTAGTAGCAAGTTTAGAGCTTACGACCCCTCGTTCAAAGCCCCTCAGTGTCGGTCTATAGTGGCTAAGGTATTCGGCTGCTGACCCGCAGGTCGCGGGGTCGAATCCCAGCTGCGGCAGCTGCACTTTTGATGGAGGCGAACATGCTTTAGGCTCGCGTGCTCAGATTTGGGTGCACGTTAAAGAACCCCAGGTGGTCGAAATTTCCCGAGCCCTCCACTACGGCGTCTCTCATAGTCATATGGTGGTTTTGGGACATTGAACCACACATATCAATGAACCCCTCTTTCAAAAGGTGTGTATCTTGCTCATTAGACTAAGCCTGCGCCTTTTAAATTTCGAGTTTGTGCATTCTACACTATGACATTATGTAACTTGGACCGAAATTTTGAGGTCGGGCTTATCAATGGACATTTCGGTCCAAGTAGCATGTTGTCACAAAGCAGAGTGCACAGGCCCGCTATCTAAGAGGCGTTGCATGCGGTCTCTAACCCAGTGGGGCTTTTAGTTGCAGCGCATGCTTGCCGGCCTTCGTTACCTATGCTACTGACTGCTGCTGCCTCACTCTGTCGTTGCGCATCACCCCGATGGCATGCGCCGTAGGCACTACAAGCTTATGATGATGCGGCCTACTTGCTTGGGTAATACGCTGCTTGTTGGCTCGGGAATGAAATTACCATTAACATTAACGTAACCCTTTCGCCTTCACAACTTATAAGAAGTGCTTAGGTGTCATTGCACATTTGTGAGTCGCATAGCCATTGTTTTGGGCACTTTGGTTGGAGGTAGAGTCACTCGACAGGACACTGGTACTATCTCAGGAGACAGAAAATCTCATTAAGAGACCACAAGCCACGAAAGCATCGAGTGCAACCAACTATATAGAACTAGTGGAGCTTTCGAAGTTAATCAATAGGCGCTAGGTAGCCGACATCAGAAGGCATAATATGGAGATCATTGAGCAGGCTGTAAAAAGCGGCAGAAGTCTAAAAACTGTGAAGGCAAACTTGTGCATAGGCAAAAATCAGATGTATGTATTAAGGGACAAAGAAGACAACGTCGGAATCAATATGGATAGGATAGTTGAGGTGGTGGAGGAGTTATACATAGAGTTGTACAGAAGCCGAAGCAACCAGGAGGATATCGTCTGAAGCAATAATAGCCCAGATGAATTCGACACCCTACGAGTAATAACAGCGAAGTAAGGAAAGCCCTGAAAATAGTGCAGAGAGGCAAGGCCGCTGGTGAGGATAAGGTAACAACGGGACTGCTGAAAGATAGAGGAGAAATCGCATAAGAAAAACTGGACACTTTTTATACAAAGTGTCTCTTGACGGGAAGGGTACCTCGATTTCGGAAGAACGCCAACATCATTTTAATTGATAAAAATGAGACGTCAAGGACTTGATAAATTATATGCCGATCAGCTTACTGTTCGATCTTTAAAAGCTATTTACAAAAGTAATATCTAATAAAATTAAGGTGACATTAGAGTTGAATCAACCAAAGGACCAAGCAGGATTTTGTACAGGTTATTCCGCAATAAACCAAATTCATACTATCAATCAGGTAATAGAGAAATGCGCGGAATACAAGCAACCCATATACATAGCTTTCATAGATTACGAGAAGGCGTTTAACTCCGTCGAGACATCAGCAATAATGCAGGCACTACGGAATCAAGGCATCAACCCCTACATAAACATACTAGAAGAAATATACAGTGGATCCACAGCCACCATGATTCTTTATAAAGAAAGCGACAGAATCCAAATAAATAAAAAAATAAGGCAGGTTGACACGATCTCTCCACTGCCATTCACAGTGTGTTTGCAGAAGATTTTCAGGGCCATAGATTGGGAATAGTTAGACATAATAGTTTATGGGCAGTATCTTAGTAACCTTCGATTCGTTGATGACATTGCCTTAATGGGTAACTCATGGGACGAATTCCAGCTCATGATTACTGAACTGGACACGGAAAGCAGATGAGTAGGTCTGAAAATTAATATGTACAAAACTAAAGTAATGTGCAACAGTCTCGGCAGGAAACAGAACATCGCGATAGGTGGAGAGACGCTGGAAGTTGTAAAGTAATATGTCTACTTAGAAGAGGTAGGAACCGCGGAGCTGAACCATGAGAGTGAAATAACTAGAAGAATAAGGATGGGGTAGATAACATTAGTCAATCATTCTCAAATAATGAATGGTAGTCTGCCACTAACTCTCAAAATCATACAACAGCTGCATCATGTCAGTACTTACCTACGGAGCAGAAACCTGGAGGCTCACAAACAGGGTGTTACAAATAAAGAAGGAAGAAGGGGTGGCGGGCACGAGCAAGATCCCCGGGCACTGCCTCACTTAGTTGTTCTGTTCACCTTAGATGTAGTCAGACGCTCTGGTCTGGTTCTCCTTCTTTGTTTCTCACAGAGGGTTCAGCTTAAATTGAGGACGACGCAGCGAGCAATAGAAAGGAAAATGATAGAAGTAACCTTATTAGACAAGAAGAGAGCAGAGTGGGTCAGGGAACTAACCGGAGTTGAGGGTATCATAGTTGGGATCAAGAAGAAAAAATTAACATGGGCTGGACACGTACCACGTAGACAAGATAACCGCTGGTCATCAAGTGTAGTTGTATACATATCCAGAGAAGATTTATTATTATTTTATATGTGAGGTTTAACGTCCCAAAACCACCATATGATTATGAGAGACGCCGTAGTGGAGAGCTCCAGAAATTTCGACCACCTGGGGTTCTTTAACGTGCACCCAAATCTGAGCACACGGGCCTACAACATTTCCGCCTCCATCGGAAATGCAGCCGCCACAGCCGGGATACGAACCCGCGACCTGCGGGTCAGCAGCCGAGTACCTTAGCCACTAGACCACCGCGGCGGGGCTATCCAGAGAAGACAAACGCATGAAGGGGAGGCAGAAAGTTAGGTGGGCCGATGAGATTAAAACGTTCTCAGGTATAATGTGGCAACAGAAAGCACAAGACCGGGTTAATTAGCGGATCATGGGAGAGGCCTTTGCCCTGCAGAGGCGTAGTCAGGCTGATGATGATGATGATGACGACGACGATGATGATGATGATGAAAGACAAATGAAACACCCGGATTGTACAGACGCACACGCACACCTCACTATGTACATGTGTGCGTAAGCAAGCGTGTTTTTCTTATCATTAATGCATTAGGCAAACATGCTAGCTAGGCGTTTAGGCATATAATTAGGCATTCAGGCACTTCAGCCGCTTCTAGAAGCAGTGACTAATCTTACGCCACGTTTTCCTCTTCGTTTTACTTTCTTCTATGTCTTTATTTTAATATAATAATTCTTACTTGGAAATTCCAAAACGACGTCACCAATTTTTCAAAGTTTCAAGGAGCAAAACAGGCAACTCATGTGAACCTCGGCTCACTGCACTTGAAAAGTTTTACAATTGTTCGTTCGGGCATAATCAATTTATTCATTCCATAGTTTTGTCGTACGTATTTCTTCCAAAAATTGTCAACTTCCCTGACTTTTGGCTACTACGACTATCACTTCTTTTTTGTCTGAATTTATCATTTTCAATATTTAATCAGTATTTACGAAACAGAATTGACAGTGACGAACTAACACCAACGGTAATGAAACTGATATCATTGCGTGGTAAGCATGGCTGCACATTATCTACGTATATCAAATAAGGGACCATATACAGTCCACACCACACACCTATGTCGCTGCCGCGACGCTTTCTCCCCATTGATTGATTCGAGTTAGCTTTCACGTGAAGAAGGGGTGCTGTTGCGAGATTAACGACAGGTGATGAAAAATTCGGGAGGGCAACGAATTTATTTATTTTTCATCCAATTTATTTATTTTTCATCCTTTATTTTTCATCCAAGAAGATGAGGGAGGCGGGGAGAAAATGCTTGTGAACAGATTGACCAGCTCCGCCTCCCCGAATGTACACTTCGACGCGTCTTCTTCTAAGATACATCCATGCATATCACCCATGGGACTGCGAGAACAAGCAAGAAAATGGCTACAAAATGGTCACAATAGCACTGAGCATGTCCTTGTGGCATCATTGTCTACAATATACATTCACCATGCCTTTCTTATTGTCACCTGTCCAATACAATCAAATTCTAAAACCAACGTGGGCTGCACAGACAGCTGATGACCATGGTCAAACGCGCATTTCCCAGGAGGTTGTGGGTTATTAGCACACTCTGGACAACCCGTGCTCCCTAGTTAAACAACAATAAAATATATGAATCGCTATCAATACTCTCAGCATCAGCCGAGGTTCAACGGCATGGAAAAGATTTTGTCAAGACGAATGCCCCACGTTATTTGAGCTGGCTCACACCCACTTGTAAGGTGTTATGTCTCACCCACCCAGGGGATGCCGTTGGCGCATGCGCGAAGCTGAACGGCGGCTGAAGTGGACGCAATATAGTACTGGCAGACCTCCAGGCGGGCACCATCTGCGGAGCGGCGCGCGGGTCTCCCTCGCCGGCACCGACCGGTTAGTAACGGTGACCCGGCGTTTATTGCGGACCTACTGAGCTCGGTCAGATCGCCTAACGGCACGAGAAAAAAAAACAAAAAATGACGGGCCCTCTGCGAAGTGCTAAAAGGCGGCGCGCTTTTTTTTTTTGGTCTTCCACCAGGAACTGAACGTGCGCACATACCTCAAATGTCCTTGGCTCCGACCAAACAAGGGTTCGCCTTGACCTCCGGGGTTCCGGCGAATGGGTAATGATGCTTCGTGGATGGCCAATTAGTCGACATCCATGTTCGCGATAGCATCGCCGCATTCCACCGCGGCTACCTTTGGTATCCTCCAGGATTCATGCGGCCGCACAAAAGAAGAAGGAAACAAACGAGACGTGCAAGCAGTGAAAACTTCGTGGTCGAACGTGGGCTGATCGACATCGATTCGCGCTTCCGGCGGCCAGTCTGTAAAGCGGCGAGAAGGGCTACAATGCTAGACTACTGCTTTTGTTCGAAGGTGAAACGCGTCATTGGAGTCGGGGGTTTCCTCAATTTATTTCTACTACGGTGTTTGCATTTATGAATATACCTTCGACTCTAAACGGCAAATAGAGTCCTCAAGGTGGGCTCTCGGTGAGATTGTGCAAACACGTTTAGTACCCAGCACGCGTATTCGAAATTTAGGTTGCAGGTTACTAGCGAGCTTTATGCGTACCACAAGACTTTAGTTTTAACGTACATTATCATAGGTGTGCGGTACGAACTCCCACAACAACTATTCAAGGCAAACAGAAAAAGAATGGAAGCAAATTTTCAACCCTAAATCCTAGAACTTCAACCCATCTATCTATCTCCCACTGCGCGATGGCTCAGTGGCTATAGCGTTGAAGAGCCTGCTGGGCGCGAAGTTATGGGCGCAACTTCTTGCTGCCGTGTTTCAATGGAGGCAGAAAACTAGCGAAATACTATACTGTGCTTTGGTTGTGAAAGTTAAGGCGGGACTATTTATTACTGCTTAGTGTAGGCTGTCGCAATGCATATTGTCAATGCGCGTGCGCGGCCGACGAAGAGGATGAAGGTCGCTTGCTGCTCGAGCTCGTAGCCAGACTGTCCAGCGCTGCAACCACTCTGCAACAATATGCCCGTTCCCTTTGACCAGCTGTGTGGTTTTGGGACATTGAGCTTGTTCTTTTTTTTAGATAGGAGCTGTTTAAGTCCGCGTTAAAGCCTTGGGGATCCATCGTCCACACTTTCTAGCTTAGTTCCTAAAGCGATGCCTGACGAGGGGGAAAGCATCGGTAAAGCTGAGAGGATGAGATAAGCCTAGTAGAAAATGGTAGTGACGTGGAGAGGATGGAGCTGGGTAGAGGTAGCAGAGGGGAGGAGAGCTAGGGTGAAGTTATAGCAGGAATGGAGTAGGTGGTGTGGAGAGCAGGAGGGAGCAGGAGCGCGATTGGCTGTGCTGGCTAGTGAAACGAGTCGGCCAATGGTAGCGTGTGCTCGAGCATTGGTGGTGCTAGTAAGAGAGCAGGAAGGACGTGCCGATGCTTGGCTAAAGTGGAGAAAAGGCGGGCTTCTCGACGCAAGTGAGTGGAAGCTGCTCTTATATGTACTTTTTTTTACGCGAAAGTGTTTTATGCCGGCGTTCACCAAGACTTCCGTCATGTATTTTTCTCACGGATATTACGTTGCAAAATGAATGGTGCGAAAAGAAAAAGAAAAAATTGGCCCGTATTTGCATATAATCTGCAAATGTCGTCGAAAGACGATAGTCTTGCGTGTGGAGAGAGTGAACAAGACATTCATTTGATGTTCTGCGCAAGAAAATCGGTGAATGGTATACTGGAGGCGCTGCATTAGAGTGCCTCGAGCGTGCAGTGGAGGCGAACGAGTGCATCAAGTCACGTCACACGTGAGACATAAGCGCCATCTGGCAGCTGTCTTAGAAAACAAAGCGCGTGCCTCTGAGACGGGTGTGCGCGCCCATCTCAGAGGTGATAAGGTTTAGAACGCAAGGCGGCGGGTAGGTGCCACCACCGTGTCGTCTTAGCAAAGCGTCGGAAACACTTGCCTTTCTGTGCAAGCGTTGCATGGTCAGCGCAGCGTGATAAGCGCTACGGTTCTTCAAAAAACTTATGTATGCCTTTTCTACTAAGAGACGCACATGCAGAATATATACGTGTTGTTATGGCGCCCCATACATGCGCAATAATTGCTTTTTAATTGAAAATTGCACAAGAATGAACGCTCAACCTTGAGCAACATAGGTGGGTGCTGCCGATGGGTTCGGCTGTTTCAAGTACCCGATGTCGTTAATAGTGGACAAACAGACAAATGTACAGACTGACAGACAGACAGACAGACAGACAGACCAGAATTTCTGCGTCGAAGGTCCCAAAGAAAGACTATCGTCTTTAAAAAATGCCACCACCTGCCCAAAGGAAATCGTGAGGAAATGCGAATGCATTTCTTGCGCCGAGAGAGGGTACCGTTGCCGCCAGGCATTCGCCTTTACCGACTTCGGCCATCGCCCAGCCAGCGAACGATTGAGAGTGAGGAGCGAGCGGACTGAACAGTGGGGCGCCAGCGTTCTCGGCTCAGCGTTGGCGTTTCACAGCGGCGTCTCGAGCATACACAATTCCGGATGTTCTTAAGAGGCGCCCGCCAGCGAACGGTCGAGAGTCAGGTGCGAGCGTACGGGAGAGTGAGCCGCAGAGAGGAGAGAGAGCGAACGGCGAGAGAAGGAGCGGCGAAGCACTGCACCTATGATCTCCTACACTCACGCCACATGCTCCGGTGGCTAGGGGCGAGGATAAGCAAGCGCGCCCGCAGCTGTTGCAATGAAAGAGGAAGGGAAAGGGGAGAGATAACACCTGCCAGCGCGCGGACGGCGCAGACACCACCGCGGACAACGCCGGATGCCTGACACAGCCTGGCTAAGAAATGCATTCGCATTTTAAAAAAACATACAAGAAAAAGCTCTCCCGCCGGGCGTCCAACTTCCTGCTCCATGGGGAACAACGAAAAGCACTCGGTGCTCGACCGACTGAGCTGTTGAGGAGATAACTGTTTTTCGTACGAACGCGCCTTATATTTGTTTCACACCGTTAAAGAATGCCAGGTTGTCTAAATGTACCAAGCCCTCTACTACGGCTTCACTCATAATCCTACATTGGTTTTGGGACGTTAAACCCCACTTATCAATCAATTATATTTTCACAAATTTTCTCTCGATCCGTGTTCTCCGTTGGCGAAGGTCGAAGCGGCGCGGTGCCGCCGTCTTTCAGTGCTCAAGAGAAGTAATGCGGCATGACGCAGTTAAAGCATGGCGTGCGAGATTTCGCGCCGGCCACCTGAGTTAGTCGGCGGTGAAACATCGCTGGTGCATGCGGAAGCTGCACGGCTTCACCAACGAGCTGTCATAGGCTAACATGAAACGAAAAGCAAATAACATAAATGCGTCAGTGACTCTCCGAAACTTTTGGAAGGCAAATAACATTATAACTACGTCGGCGCCTCTCCGAGACTGCACGACATAGATACGTCGGCGACTCCCCGAAGGCTCGGAGAGTCGCCGACGTAGTTATGTTATTTGCCTTTCGCTTCGTGTTAGCGCATGACTGCTCGTTGTTGAAGCCCTGCAGCAAATGCACCAACTATGTTTCACCGCCAACTACGTCAAGTGGGATAGCACCAGCTTATTTAACAAAACAGTCGCAGTAAGCACATCAGCAAGGCAACGGTGTCGACGGACGACTGTCGTGCATTGGTGGAACGAAACTAAGGCCAACAGAACATGGAACGCCGGTGCTCGTTCGTGGCTAGAGCTGCGAGCCTGTGTCCCACGTTGCTGAAGCACAGGAGGCGTGAGCGCTGGCGTGGGTTTCAGGAGCTCACACCATGCTGTTTCTCTCCATAACTGACGATATTTGAAGACGCATATATCAACCCCGGCCGGGTGGTCTAGTGGCTAAGGTACTCGGGTGCTGACTCGCAAGTAGATGGATCGAATCCCGGTTGCACCGGCCGCATTTTCAATGAAGGCGAAAATGCTGCGGGCGTATGTGCTCAGATTTGGGCGCACGTTAAAGAACCCCAGGTGGTCGAAATTTCCGGAGCCCTCCACTATGGCGTCTCTCATAACAATGTGGTGGCTTTTGGGCATTAAACCCCACAGATCAATCAAGACGCATATGTCAAGTGGCAGGGTTTAGTGTGTACCTGTTGATCTAATATTTGTGCCCGATTAACGATATCCTGTGTTCAGATATATGTTAAAAACCTCAGTTACCACAATGGTTATATCGTGGGTGGTAGGCAACGCGATGAAGACGTGACACAAGGCGTCAACGTGGTTGTGCCTACGTAAAATGGTGCTATAGTTGCGAAACTTCAATAGAAACAATACAAGCTCTCATATATAACTGCACAATAAGCACTACTTATATGAAGACACGTTTCACTTTCGTGACACACCGATTCCTATGACGTAGGGTTCAGTCATGTTTTGCTTTTTTTTAATGCGTGGCATTTCTCGGTGAATCAAAGGTAATTTAACCGTAAATCATAGAGATTTCTTCATCATACCTCCATTATGCGTGAATAAATAAACATATACAAAAAAGAGTCTGACAACTGGATTTGAACTGGGCACATCTTGCACAGCAACATTATTTTTCAGCCACGATGGCACAGGAAAGGCGCTTGGCACATTTTGCACGGCTGTGGTCGTTTACCGAACAGTTAACCTCGTACAAGCCAGCGCGCTGGGGCACTTGGCGTGTTTTCAGAACGCCATTACTTTATCTTTGGTCTCTTCTTATGCATACACCATCAAAGTGCGACGAGAGCACCATCTCGGGTGCAGCCGAGAACCGTAACCGCGGTTACGGCTTTTGGCTGCTTACCCTTTGAAAAACGCGGGCTCAATCACGACGTTAACGGTGACATTTTGATTGGGTTGAGATACTAAAAGAGCGGTGTCAGTTCCCGCAAAATAACCCCATTATGCTGGTGCATGGTTGAAATTTGTCGAGTATCTCACTACACCAGACATACAGGTACTTTGGCAAGTAAAATCTGAGAAATTATTATGCACTTCTATGGATGGCACTGTAGGCCGCTCTTTTGAGGTTCTGAAAAAAAATGACTGGAGAATGGGCTCGAACAGTTGGCAGCCCGTGCAAAAAAAAAAGTAATAGTGAGTCCTCACCAAGAAATACTGTAAAAAGTATAGAATGCTGTTTATAAAGAGTTGTTATGTCGTTTGTAAGATTTCTCTTTTTTTATGTGTGTGGGCGTTTTTGTATGGTTCAAAGTGATAGTGTGTTTATTAGCGTGTGCGCGGACTCTAAATAAAAAAAGTGAGAGATAACCAATTTTCGTTGAATCGCAGTGAATGCGGCTACCAGCCGCATCAAAGATTGTGTCACAAAATCAAAATACTATGGCGATAGCGCACGCCTGATATCTGAACCCTTCCACATCCGCAACAGTGGGGAGGTATGTGTAAGCCTCCTTTAAATTTACCTGATTCTGAAAGAGATGTCATTCCTATCAGATTAACTATAGTATTGAACCGCGCACGCTAAACTCGATGACTTTTTGGTGGTGTCCGGTGTTTTTTTTTTTCAAAAGTGGTTAACTGTGTGGACTGCCTGAAAGTCTAAAACACTTGACTGTTGGTCAGTGCAGCGGTCTGTGTTTATTTACCCGCCTAATAGCGCCATCGCCTGCTTATACGGAAATAATAACGTTCAAATAAAACCAAATGAAAACATTAAGTCTGGCTTCATTATCGTCCTCAAAAAAACTGCGAAGCGTGGTTTTATGCGTGCCCGCTACACAAAAGGGCTTATATGACCGTGTAGTCATCATAAATGCTTTTCTTGATAGTTAAGTCACAATAGTGGCCTGAAATTGCTGCTCCTGTGCCGAAATCGCTAAATGATTAATTGTCACAAGTCTATAAACACTACGCATTTTCACTACCAATTGAGAAACTTATTTGATTGATATGTGGGGCTTAACGTCCCCAAACCACCATATGATTATGAGAGACACCGTAGTGGAGGGCTCCGGAAATTTTGACCACCTGGGGTTCTTTAATTGAGAAACCTATACAAACCAACAAGAAATGGCAAAGCAAGAGCGCATGTGCACGCGTTTCATATGCCATCAAAATTTAGGACATATTAAGATACTCTTCAAGTTGGTCAGAATTTATGAAACTGTGAATCATGGGTTTTTTATGACAATAATGCCGACTGATAAACAATTCCTGCGAAAGTAAACCAAACCGAAAGAAAACGGATTTTTATGCTCGAAGAACTTCTTCTTGCAAAAACTGAAAAAAAAATCTGCCAGATACATTGCATAACTGGATATATTAGTTTTATATATTCGCCCAAATTTTGGTGCGCAAGTTGGCTTCATGCCGCCACTTTGCAATAAAGTAAGGAAGGCGGCTTCACGGCAATGTCTGGGGTGGGGCGGTTGGGGGAAGCGTTTTAGCTTTTATATTTTCGCGGTTTGTAGTTGTGGGTGTGGGCTGCACACGAGAAAATGCCATATCGACGTAAGCAGCGCATCTCACGAAATACTGTTTTGTACTTTCTGAATACTGCTTGGTACTTGTAAACACTGCCTTGTGCTTTGTACTTTCTAAAAAACACCGCGCGTCTATATTGGCGCGAAAGATGCTCCCCGATCATGTTGTTGTTGTTGTTGATGTTGTTTTGTCAAGCAAATGGCAACCACACACGACGAGGCGACAGTCGCGTCGATGAGGAATCCATAGAGAAAGTACGAGATGGTATATGCTGTGCCTTCTGCCAAGGCCGCTCGATAAAAAAAACACTTTTATTGAGCAGCCGTGCCTTCTGCTCTATTCGCGCAGCGTCCTCCTAATCAAACCACTCGCTTTCCATGTACATGCAGGAAATGGCCCATCCAGGAAGAAAAGCCAACTTGGAACAGTTTGCGAGGCCCAATGAAGAGTTCTGGCTCTCTTTGTTTGGTGTAGCCGTATATTTTCCTATGCATTGTGGGTACAAATACAACTGCACGAACACACAAAAAGAAAGTCGGATCCCCTCTCACCAATAGTAAGCGTATGGCTTCGCTCATGGTTTACGGAAAGTGTGCTAGTCAATTAAAAAGTCAGGTTCATCGTAAGGAGATGAATGCGATAACAAGAAATTGGAATGTTACACAAATAACGATAGCGAGCTCGATACATGAAGCACGCCGCGGAAAGACACAGAAGGATGTTCGAAAATAACACACAGCTATATACAGGACAAGCGTAAAGCAACAACTGACACAATTGTTGCGTCTTTTTCTCAGAGAAACACGCTGCAAGTGTCGACAATGCAAGACCCGACACTTGCGTCTCCTGCCTCGCTGTGGCGTTGATACAAGATGTGCTTGGCGTTCTTTTTCCTTCCACATTACGAGTGGGTACACAAAGGAGACACTTTTTCGTGCGCGTCTCATGGGCAATTTTCAAATTGAAAGAAAATGTAGGAGCGTTGCATGATAGAAAACACGCATAAGCTCCTCCGAGATCTGCGTACCTCCAGCTGTAAGTGGTGCATATAAATAACGGCTACAACTCACTGAGAGAGTTCGCATCATTGCTATCGCCATAAATTAACTGTCTACGTAACTAATTCGAAAACGGGAGAACAATGTGGTGAACGAATTTCCTTTCTACATTGTAAATGAACACGTGTTCCATTTATCAAGGTTCACATAATAAAGAAACTGCTATTGCATGCCAGCGTATTATTAGCGGTCAGCATTTGCGTACATGGCTGTCATGCCTCGTAGTGATCCCTCTGGAAACAGCCCCCTATTTCATTGTTGGCCGATTGCAATCGACATGTACAGGAAAGAAGTTTGGTGCATGGCGGTCTTTACGCGGGACCAGCCGGGTGGCATGGGGTTTCCCTGCGTCTTCTCTGAACCAAAATAAAGTTTTAATCATCATCATCATCATCATCATTATCATCAGTGTGGTGGCTTTTTGATAATGTATATTTTAGTACAGCACATAAGCGCTTACATATGAGCTCGTATGACTGAACAATCTAAGTCTAGCGATGCGCATCCCCGAAAGAATACGCCAACGAATGCTTCTGACGCTTCGTTCTAAAGTGGCGTTTGCACTGCAACCTGATTGCCCCCGTAAAGTTACACAATGAGCTTCTCTTTTCACGCCAGCGTAGACAATGTACATGATAAGCTCAGGATATGCACACTAATCAAATTACACGTGAAATCCTAGATCCACCTCGTACGACTTGGCTCAAAGCACGACACGAACTCGCAGAGTTGTTCGCATTAAATTGATTCGCACAATGCGTGCGACCTTTGGAAACTTTTTTTACAGTATTGACATATATAGTTCATTTATATGCGAAAATATTGTGAAAGTGAAAGTCCATTAGCATTTCAAACGACTAAAAAAGGCCACAGTTTGTCGAGATGAAGAGAAATATTCCAGGTGCATTAAGTTCCACACTTGAATGGAAATGTGAACTCAAGATCACAAATATTTTCTCTTGTAGAAACTCTTTGCTATACAGGGTGTTTCAAGAAGTGCGTCTTATATTATTTGAAAATTACATAAAAGGCCGAAATAACTTTTTAACCAGTGTATATAAGCGGTCAAGTCACAAGAGAGAATGGAAGTCCTTCTTGTTCATAGTCTATAGCCACTTTAATACTTTCAAAAGGCGGCCAAAGGTAATCAATGCGGGGTGATCAAATCTGGCTAAGTTAGCTGGCGAAACCGAAACCAACGCACCCCGCCGCAGTAGTCTAGTGGCGAAGCTACTCGGCTGCTGACCCGGAGGTCGTGGGAACGAATCCCGGCTGCGGCAGCTGCATTTTCAATGGAGGCGAAGATGCTTTAGGCCCATATGGTCAGATTTGGGTGCACGTTAAAGAACCCCAGCTGGTTGACATTTCTGGAGCCCTCCACTACGGCGTCTCTCATAATCGTATGGTGGTTTGGGGGCGTTAAATCCCACATATCAATCAATCAAACCGACGCACCAAACAGCGCATCTACCATTCACTTCGAGCCCCGCCGCGGTGGTCTAGTGGCTAAGGTACTCGGCTGCTGACCCGCAGGGCGCGGGTTCGAATCCCGGCTGCGGCGGCTGCATTTCCGATGGAGGC
This sequence comes from Rhipicephalus annulatus, assembly GCA_013436015.1. Classification (NCBI taxonomy): domain Eukaryota; kingdom Metazoa; phylum Arthropoda; class Arachnida; order Ixodida; family Ixodidae; genus Rhipicephalus; species Rhipicephalus annulatus. The sequence continues at coordinate 35,790 of WOVY01001295.1, read as the reverse complement.
GGAAATGTTGTAGGCCCGTGTGCTCAGATTTGGGTGCACGTTAAAGAACCCCAGGTGGTCTAAACTTCCGGAGCCCTCCACTATACGGCGTCTCTCATAATCATATAGTGGTTTTGGGACGTTAAACCCCACATATCAATCAACCATTCACTTCGAAAACGCCCTCAAGGACGACACTGTTTCTCTCACATCAGGGAAGGAGGATAAGCGAGCGTCAATAAGCGGCCAAGAAGCGAAGCGTCTAGATTGATGGTTGATAACGGCGAGGAAAGCAGTGTCGTGATTGAGGGCGTTTTCGAAGCGAATGATGGATGCGCTGTTCAGTGCGTCGGTGTCAATTTCGCCAGCTAAATTAGCCAGATTTCATTGCCCCGCAGTGATTACCTTTGGCTGCCTTTTATAAATATCAAAGTGGCTATGTTAAAGTGGCTATTCGCAGGAAGGACTTGAAATCACCCATTGGACTCTATCGGCTATTTACACTGTTTCAAAAGTTGATTGTTTTCGTTTTTACAATTCTGCAGTATATAATGTTTGTGTGCATCTCCAGATGTCTTCTTCCAGATTAAAGGAAATGTCGCAGGTGTAGCATGTGAATGCCTCCTTTCTGAAATTTTTAAATAATATTGAACACATTTCTTGAAACACCCTGCATACTCGTGATGGCTGAATATAGAATTCCGAGGAAACCCAATATAGGAAATATGAAAAATGAGTTCTTTTGCTTCCCCAGTGTCATTTCTTCTTAATTACCAACAGTGAAGACCTGGTCACAATGGGAACCTTTACTGTTTATGTACTTGCACAAAAGTTCACTTCTTGTTAGACTTTGGACATCGCCTTTCTTAAATACTAACGTACTTAGTATTTGCTTTCTCTGCTTGCACTTTCGACTACCTTATACCTGGTTGCAAAATTTCTTTATCTGTTCACCTACTTCAAGTCCACGCTATAATAAAAACATGCGTTTTTGCAACTTTTCGCCCCTTTTTTCCACCCATTTTTTTAAGGGCGAAGCTCCTTATGGTCTAGGGCGATCCTGCGTCCCTCCGGTGGCGTCGCCGGCTCCGCATATCCACAGACAGACAGACAAACAGACACACAGGTGGATGGACGGAAAGACAGATGAATGGAGGGACGGATGGAAGGACGTTTCGCCCATTCATCATCATTCACTTCGTGGATATGCTGTGATTGTTTTTATCAAGTATTTCTTCAAAACAAGTTTTGCTCTACGATCTCTAAATAAACTATTTTGTAGTTGCATTCTCATTTGGAAAAAATCACAACCCATAACGCCCTGTATACATACGCCTCTCGTGTTTTTTTGTTTTTTTTTATTTATTTAGGTGACCGTTGCATTCAGCCAGCCGACTTTGGACTAACTTCCAACCCAGAGAGAAAAGCCAAGTGTATTCGCGAACTTAGGCTCTGATATCGTTACTCCTTTATGATTTACACGCACCCAATCCCAGCTGTTGCAATCACAATCACAATGCGCTACGTTTTTTTTTTTGCTTTTTTTACAATACCCTGGTGGATTTCCGCGCAGGTTTTTCCTTCCTTGGTATACGCATGTAGTACCTAAACACTTTGATGTGTGACTGCCGCGATGGCTTCCAAAATGATTTGAATCACATCAGTATTCATTTTGTGGATTTGAAAGCATATTTGTTTATCTATCTATGCTGAAAAAGAAGATTCGATGTGTTGCCTTATTGCCTTACGCATCCGCCAATACATGTAAGTTACATGCGTTTTCCACTGGTAAATCCAGCGAAACTACGTCGTCCACATGTGTCAGTCCAAGAATTATCTGCTTCGCCCCTTACCCTCTACGCATGTGAGTAACTCAAACCCTAAGCTATCGTTCTCTCTTCATTGTTCAAAACTATTAATATATAACGTGAGACACAGTGAATATAAGGGGCATCGTTGCTGGAATGTTCAATAAATATGCACAAATTCATTTCATTTCCGGATTTCTCAATTAAGTTCTACCTGGTTATCGCTCTCTTTCTCAGCAGCTCCTCGATATCGTCATGTAAGCCCTCGTGCTTCAGAATATTCCATAGTTTTAGTTATTCCTCATTGTTGCAGGCACCCTTGATATTTAGAAATGTCATCAATAAAGGCCTATTCGGATCTTCTGAAATTTTTATATGCACTGAGTACGTACAAAGGTTCCGTAAACGTTCTCTTGGGCCCATTCTGTAAGTTGTACGATATAACACGTCACACCTCATGAAACGCCAAAATTTACCGGCGTCCTTTGTGATTGTCCCCCATCGGAGGCGTAAACTCGAGTGATGCAAAAATTTATCAACACGTGATGACACAATCAAGTTACGTCAAAATTGCGTCACATACCGCCCAAATGTGTGGCGTTATTATGACGCCGTTTTGATGTTATTGACGTAAGGTCATGATATGACGTCATCACATACCATTGTAACTTGGTCAAAGGTGGGCCGAAGACGAAAACTGTGCAGTAGCCCGTGAGGTGCTTTCAATCCAGATGGAAATCTAAAACCACGTTAGCTGCGGGAACTTTTCGTAAGGCGGCTAGGCTGAATAATTACGTCAATCAAGAAGAAAAAGAAGATGGTTTTGGCCTTCTAGTCATCTTAGGTGAGTGCATAAAAAACACTGCGAGTTTTTTTCAGAAATTTCGATAGGTCTAGTTTTACGGCTTCCATGATCATTTTGTGTATTGCCGGCATTACTGCAACTAAGGTCCACTAGTTTTGTCTAACTTTAATGTCTTTTTCATTTTGAAATGATTTTTTTTTCACGGCATTCCCCCTGAAATAGAGAAAGAGCGTTATTTCTAAGAGCATATGTGCACGTGTGTGAGCGTGAAAATTCAGTTTTCTAAAGTATTTGATGAAGCAAAAGCTTAAAACTGGCTAAGCGCTTATGTTGCCAATCCCACAACATACGTGTGAAATACGACTTAGAACTAAAAAGTCACAGTTTCACCAAAAGGGCTAAGGAATGAATGCGATAGGAACATATTCGATTTTTCACGAAGCAAAACTAGCATACGATCACACGTATGACATTACAAAACGCTGGTGTAATGGCACATTTACGCTAGAGCGACACGACACTGACATGACCGCGACGAAGACACGAGGCAGACGCAGACCATCGGCCGACTAGTCACCCGCTGAACAAGTCACCAGACCCCATGATCACAATAGGCCGCTGACGACGACGACACCTCCAAAGACAGCATGTGGTTGTAGTGTAACATAATGCCAGACCAAAAACACTAGCAATGGCAGACCTGACGCATCGGCAGACCTGTCGTTGGCGTGTCGTTGGGAGATCTGCAGCTCAGCGAAAATTTGCCCATGACGTTGCTTCAAACGACCACAATGTGGAAAATCTTGGGGGAGATAACAATGCCCTCTCGGAGGCTTCTACGGCTTTTGAATAGGAATCTTGCGCACCCCCTGGAAGTCTTTCCTTCGCTTCCTTTTTGTGTATCCCCACTCACGTCCCTCGATGCCGAAGATTATGGCGGGGGCTGCGCTGCGCATAGAGTAGCCGAAGAAGGACAATGGCAGAGCAGGGAGCATGGCTGATATTGAGGTGCAAGTGTGCATGTCTAGTCGTCGTCGCTGCGTGTTCCTCCGGTGTGACTACGGAATTGGCCAAAGAAATGCTGTGAGCACGACAAGGCACGGACGGAGTCTTCCAGAGGCCATGGGTGGACTGTTTGTGTCGTTGTAGTGTAAATATGACGACGACAAGACGAAAGACACTCCCAAAGACAGTCGGCAGACTAAAATCAATATCACTCTAGCGAAAACGTGCCTTAAGAGAACACGGCTGCTCCAGGTATTTTTTTGGCACTGTTTCTTTTGTGTTGAGAGCGGAGCCCGTAGAAGCTCTCGCTTGTTGTGGGGGCACACGGCGCCCGCTGATCATTGGCGCGATAGCGTGGCAACCACAAGTGCCCCCCCCCCCTTGTTCGCTCAAGAGATAAGCGCACGAACGACCCCAGCCGTAAAGATTTGATAGATTGATATATGCGGTTTAAAGTCCTAAATCCACCATATGATTATGAGAGATGCCTTAGTGGAGGGCTCCGAAAATTTCGACCACCTGGGGCTCTTTAACTTGCACCCAAATCTGGGCACACGGACCTACAGCATTGTCGCCTGTATCAAAAATGCAGCCGCCACAGCCAGAATTCGATCGCTCGACCTGCGGGTCAGCAGCAGAGTACCTTAGCCACCAGACCACCGCGGCGGGGCAACCCGGCCGAAAAGACAATGTTCGCTTTCCACGTATCTCTATACATACATATACATATGCGTGAATGACGGCGGCGGCGGCGACGACGGCAAAAACCAGCCGAAACTGCCCATATGATAGCCATCGCAATAAAACAATATTCACGTGAAATATAAGGTGCCGATTTTGAGTGGCTAAGCCCTTCATCACTGTAGGGGGAACGAGATATTCCCGTTCTTCTATCTATCTATCTATCTATCTATCTATCTATCTATCTATCTATCTATCCATCTATCTATTATTTTGCCTATCCGCAAGTGTACCACCAATGAATTCGCTCACTGGTACACTTGCTGAATCGCGTATGACGTATTGGCAAGCCTCAGAAAATACTCACGAGGAAAACCTGAAACGCGAGTCACTCTGGGCGCATGCAGCAGGCGAAGGCGATGACATAGGTCAACGCCGACTGCATTGCGACCATGATCCTTTCACACGTACCACGAACGGTGCAGCAACGGTACAGCTACGGTGCAGCATCCGTGCAGGAGGAGTGCCTGTCATCGTCATAGAGAGAGTCTGGTTGCGCCAGCACGCGATCACGGCACGCCATGCATACAGGCCGATTTGCACGCAATCGACCGGACACCACACAGTCGAGAACCTTGAAGATGCCCCTACAGGTGCGTATTAAATGCTCGGACACCATTCGCGCGTGGGCATGAGTGGAAAGATAAGCGCATGTGTGAAATACACAGCGTGTGGAACCAACCAACCAGAAGGAGGAAACCCAAGACACGGACAGAGATCCAGTTCCTGCATTTGTTGACGTCATCATTTCAACAGCGCATTAGCGTTCCTCTGACGTAATTCCTCAAAGTTAAAACATTATTCATCAGCGTTTATATAAAGTTTCGTTTTATTATTATTCCTATCATAAATGACTCTGTAAAGGAATCGAGTTCTACATATTGTGTGGATGTTCAGTAATAGAATTAACATTTGTATTATTTGTAACAATTATCACAATCACGCAAAGCCAGACTTCACCAGCTGAGTTTCTTTAAATGTATTTTATCAAACCGTGTCAAAAGGCCCTTTTTTAATAACGTAATTTTTACAGGTATTGATAAAACAAAGGTCCACTGGTCGCAGCATGGAGAAAACTGCAGTTTTATGTAATTTCTACTTGCTTGATTACCAAAAGAGTGGGTGTCTCCCCACTATATGTTCCACATATAGTGGGGAGTATAAGTGGAACATAAGGATCACTTCTTATTGAGTATTTGAGGGGCGTTACTCGTGCATCTGGCTTGATTGGCCCCTCTGTCTGGTTTTTTGTTTATGCTTCCGCGCATGCACTCGTGTATATATAGGAATCCTTCCTTCTGAATAAAAAGTTGTTAGTGTAGCGCTGGTCTTTCTTTCGTCTCCTTCCTCTCCTTCTGTTTTCTTTCTTTTTCAAATTTTGCGCCACTACGGTATGTTGAGAACGTGATTTCTGCTTTCATCTTCAAATCCGCATTTTCTTGTGCGCTTTCTCTCTCTCTAGCAGCGCGATAACGAAAGAACCAAACGAAAGCTCGCTGATAATTACAGTACTTCAATTATCGTCGTTGTCCCTTCAGAATTCAGTAGCCTTGCAAAGCAAAAAAACTTGTTGACCTTGAAGACCGAAGTCGAAGATCAAACGTGATAGTTTATGGTATCATGGAAAACAGGGGGGAAAACGACGCTTCTTTAAGAAGGATGCTGGGGGTGACATTTTTGAAAAAAAAAAACTTGGAGTCAAATGCTAATCTATAGCCCGTATTCATCGCCTTGGCCACCGTACTGGCCGACGCCCAGTTATAGCCTGTTTTCAAGATTACAATGAAAAGCAGGCTGTCATTAATAATACGAACAAATTTAAAGGAACAAATATTTTTATTCAAAATAATTACAGTCATGAAACACTCCGCGTGCGTAAGCTTCTTTGAGATAGCGCCAGAGATGATCGAGTAAATAAAAAGCGCGTATCTTTTTTACATGATAAGTTGAAAATTGGTGGCACACTGTCTGTATGGGATGATGCCAGAAATGAACGTGTACCACTTCCAAAGCAGCGTGATGCGACACGTTGACGTAAACCGCGTAAAGTAACAAAACATTTAAGGATGCTAAATTTTAATGCTCAGAGCCTTGTAAATAAAATTGGCAAACTTGAACTGCTACTTCTTGAAGATGAACCACACATAACAATAATTACGGAAACCTAGTTAACTGACAATGTTTGTGATTCTGTTTAGTACCTCCAAACTATCGCATGTTCCGTTGTGATCGCCAACGTAGGAGTGGTGGCGTGGCCATTGTTTTACGGCATTTATTGTCTGGTGTTGTTGTAGACCGAATCGATGGTCACAAAAGCTTATCCCTAAGAGTAAACTGCTGGGACCAATTCTTTATTGTAAGTGCTGTGTACAGGCCTACATCGGCTCCCCTGAATACATTCCAAACTGTGTGATCATAAAGCTGCATTTTCGAACAATAGGGTGATACTTGCCGGTGATTTTAATATTACTTGCATTAATTGGCGTAACCCTGTTTCCTTTTTCGATGTGGACATAAACGCTATTGTTGATATTATGATCATGTGTGACCTAAAATCAACGGTTATCGAGTACACCAGAGAAGCAGGAAGTGGCCACTCAGTAATAAATTTAATTTTTATTAGTAATGACATTTCCATACTCTGTAGATGTGGTGGATGGTGTCTCGGATTATAAGGCAGAGTGCTTTTTCTTTCCGCTTGTTGATACAAAGAAGCATAAAAAACAGGAGAAAAAATTAAGGGTTTCACTAAAACTGATAACCATACAATACTTGACTGATTGAGGGAACGGTGTGATAACATGCCAGGCTCTGTCTTGACCCTCTGGGATGCTCTGAAAGACACTGTTCATTATTGCATTGAAAAGATTGTTCCTTCAAATTTTGTTCGCACTAACAAAAACAACCAATGGATGACAAGAGAAATCATTCATCTACACCGTAAGCTAAAACAAGCCAAAAAACATTAAAAACCCGTTAGTGAAATATCTCAATGAAAAGTCATCCTCGCTTCCAAACTCTACATGTATTTCACTCATTCATTGCCTGAATTCTCGACAAAACGTCCTGAAAATTTGTGGCGATATTTAGAACGAACGAATGCTGCACCCAGTCAAAGAATCGTTGATGGTTCCATCGTAAATAATGCGTCAGTTCTCGCTCATGATTTAAACAGATACTTCTGCTCCGTATTTTCTGTTCCCCAGCATGAATCATCGCATGAAATGTTCTTCCAGTAATGTCTTTTTATTTCATAGCTTATGAGGGTATATTTTCTTTGCTGCTCAACCTGAGAGCCAAAGCGTCAGCTGGTCCAGATAATATTCCTAACATATTCTTAGTTAGGTATGCCGAACCCGTTGCGCACATTTTAACCTGAGAGCCAAAGCGTTAGCTGGTCCAGATGATATCCCTAACATATTCTTTGTTAGGTATGCCGAACCCGTTGCGCACATTTTAACAAATGTTTTTTGCCTCTCTTTTGAAAATTCCCTCGTTCCCGATGATTGGCGTACGGCACGTGTAGTCCCGGTGTTTAAGAAAGGGGATCGCCTCAACGTAGCAAACTACAGGCCTATTTCCTTAACGTGTACGCCATGTAAGCTATTAGAACACACAACCACACATTACATTACCATATTTCTTGAGGAAAATAGCTTGTTGTCCATCACAGCACGGATTTAGAACAAAATTATAGACCACAACGCCACTAGTCAGAACAATTCACGAGTTCACGTCGTTGCTTGATATGGGGAATCAAATTGATGCTACTTTTTACATTTCAGTGAAGCATTTGATTTTGTCGCGCATAGCAAACTCAATTCTAAATTGCATAATCAAGGCCTACATGCGAACCTCATTGATTGGATCTGTTCTTTACTTCACAATCCCAAGCAGTACGTTAAAATAAATGACTGGATGCCTGCTATTCTACCAGTATCGTCTAGTGTCCCTCATGGCATTGTTTTCGAACCTGTTATCTTTTTAGTTTACATAAATGATATTGTTAAATAAGCAGGCATATCCCAAATACACATAAAAGTTTCTGCAGATGATTGCATACTTTTTTAAAATCATTACTACTCCAGATGACCTGCAATACCTGCAATCCAAGTTGTGTGAAGAATTGTCAATGAAATTAAATGGTGATAAGTGAGTCGTCATGCAAATAACAAATAAGAAAGATCGTTTTAATTATATGTATCATCTTAGCAACTGTCCCTTGACTGAGGTTGAAGAATATAAATATTGAGGTCGTGTAGCATTGGCTCGAGTCGTGTAGCATTGGCTCGAATGTTAGTGTAATAACAGTTTAATATGCTGAAATAGTTAATAAGCCCGTTTTCTTGCGTATCAGTTTCTATGATGATCGTTGTTATGCAGTGTGAAGTCGCGAACACCAATTAGTCCAACACGACCTCCTCAATGCAGGCAGTTGCAACATAATGCAAACGCGGATACGCACTTCAACCCCGCATTATAGGAGAGAATCACTTTTGGCAAATCATCAATGGCAACAAAGTTTCGGCAGCCCACTCGTTAAGATATCTCTCCCCTACGCTATTTAGCACTGCAATATTCCATACCATGGCCGTTCGATTACAGAGTGCTAGTGTAAGGCCGTGCCCTTACACTTATACCGGTGTCACACTGCACCGCTGATCGCGATTAAGCCCCCCCCCCCTCAGCAAAAACTTTTCAACAGTGGTTGGCTCGCTATCGCAGTTTCCGTAACGAAAACAATCGTGACCAAGAAATTTGATCTGGATCTGGCCCGATGGCTATTAAGTGACGGTGGAGCACAGTCATTAACGATTGGTTACTTGCAGTCTGAATGAATGCGTGTCGCTTCGACATTGAAGCCTCGCATACCATAAGAGTAATTCGAAGTTTCAGTGCACGATGCTCAGAATACTCTATTGTCTTCCATACGGCCGAGCATGTACTACACAGCCAGTTCCACCCCAGGGAGGTGTGCGATTACTCTTTTCAGAATCCCGCAGTCCCGAAGCTTTGGTATCTTAAACAGCAATTGCACACACACTTTTTGATTTGGGTAGCACGAACTCCACTCAATGAGGAAAGTAATTTCTTTGTCACTTTATTTAAACAGTATAACACCTTCACAAAACAAGAAATAAAACAGTGGTTACAGAGATGCGGGCTGGTTAGTTTGAGTAACGGGCGCAACGTGCTTTCCTTTGTGCGGAAGAGTTTCTTTAACACAGTTGTACGCAAAACAAATTGTGCCCGCACTTTACGCCCCAGCGGACAAGGAAGATCTTCGCGGGACCATTCGTTGGGTGCTAGTGCTGCTTCGTTAGGTGCTAGTGCTGCTTTGCACCTGCGTCAAAACAAATTCATGCACGAATGAATTCGGCCAGGCTACGCGTCAAGATGGCGCGTGCCAACCAAGGCTGGAGAAGCAGCTCTTCGAGAAACCATCGCTGCCAGTCACGGCCGATTGACGATACCACAATGTAGTGACCGGTACAGCGGTCGGCACCGCGCCGGATGCGAACCTCCTTAACACCGGACCAAGAGCAGAGCAGGCCCGCCACTTCGTCTTGGCTGTGAACCAGCATGTCCCACAACGCCGGGTTGGACACCTGCGAAAAGAAATTGAGCCGTACGTAAGGCTCAAAATTCGCTGCCGACGTATGTTGCGCAATATTTGACCACCACCATCCACAATGAGCGCACCCAGTAAATGCGTGTTGGCATTGCACAAACATTCACAGTATCAACGTTACGCGAATGGCGAGCTCGTCGTAGCACACCGTTTCCAGATCGGAGCAAATCACTTGTCATCGTTCAGCGCTGAATAAGCGTAACAAGCAGCGGCGATGACTCAGCGATGCACTTTTAAGCTGTCCGATACGCAAGCACTATCAACGGGCACCACATACCTCATGGCAGAGGCTACCTACCGCCCTAAGGGTTACCCAGTTGCCCAACACCAAACACGGCAGCTTTGCACAGTGATTTTCAATTTACAATGCTCATGCAGAAAACCACGACAATAAATTTGGATAAAGTGCTGGAGAGGTAGCAATCGTTACCCATAAACGTGCTAATACGAAATACTAATGTGAGGTAAGCTCATAATATTAGGGTACCATTATTACACATAATGGTACATATGTGAATGACTGTCACTTGCCGTCATGCAAGTTGACAAGCAAACAATTGCACATGTGGACCTGAACCGTGCTCACTGTCACTACAAGGTGCTGGCTGTCATTTCCATTTTTCGAAGCTATATGTGCCTCAAACTCGAAAACTGACCATCGGCGTCCCCCGAAGGCGGCGTCAACACGTGTTAAATGTCACGGGATGACGTCACAATATTGTCACGTGCTTGCCCAAGAAAGACGATGACAGTTGTGCATGTGCCACGAAGGACTACGAAATGGACGAAGAAGAAGAACTCGCTTGCGCGTTATAATTAAAAAAGATCGACCTGCTTCTGGTGTCTCGGTCTCTACGGCAAGACCTCTGTTTTGACTTCGTTACAATATTACGTTATGATGTCGATATGGTCAAATGTTTTGACGTCGTCATGATCTCAGACTGCGCCACATGGCATCGCCGCTTGATCAAAAGGCAGGTCGATCACGGAGACAGGAAAACCATGCAAAGTGCAGGAAGCTTACAATACGGCCTATCCTGAAAGTGGTGCGAAACCTCCGAGTGTGCGGTAGGGTCAATACATCGACTGAGAAACAGAAGATTGCTTTCGCCTTTCAGTCGTCTAGGGCTAAAGCGTGAGGAACCCCGTGAGGTTTTTATTATTATGCAATGGTCACTAATGAAACCCTCATACATGTGTTCGCTGCTCTGAAGGCTACAAAACAGGCGACAATGAACTAACCATGGACAATGGTATGGAAATTCAAAACGCGCAGATGTCTGGAGGTGCCGTCAACAAGTGTCACTGCACCCTCCAGAAAAAAATCCTTGCTACGTGCCTGCCAGCGATACACCCATCTACATGTGCACAAAGAAGTCGACTAAACTCGCAACGCTCGATTAAAATTTAAGAAAATGCGGTATAGGCCACCACTCGCGTACTGCTCCGCATGTCATTGACTCAACTCGATGAATGACTAAAGTCTGCCGACTTTTAATAAACATACAATATTTAGCATTGTACAAAAGCACTGACTACGTCACCACCACCTGGTAACATTTAGAGTGCACTTTGGTGCTCCTTCAGTATGGGAACACTGACCAGCACCTTAAAGGACATCCTGGACAAACTATCGTAACTTCCGTGGTGTGAAATACTGAAGACGGACTGGCAACAGTACTTTACCAGCTCCTGTTCACGAGAGCAAAGAAATACCAAGGAAAAAATATACCAAGAAAAGCATGACCCAAGACAAAATGCAGGTGCCCTGCTGCGTGTAGGCTGGAAATCCATCAGATTGTTAAATATACTCTTACAAATTTTCATGCCCATATTCCTACAGAAGCTTGAAAGTATATGTGGCGTGTAATCAAGAGCCGAAGAAATGGACCAGTGAACGCATTAGCGAAGAGACCATTAACTCGGTAATGTACAGTTTCATTCAATTGAATAATTTAGAGGGTTTTTGCTACATCCTACCAACGTTCACTCAAGTCGAATTAGAGGAATGAACGTAGTTTTAAGCGGAAAAAAAAATAAGGCGCTAAGACAACAGATTCGGTAAGAGAACTTGTCCAGGAATTAGAGTAAATATTGTGCAGAGACGATTTCAGCGTATGAACAGCTACGCACCTCTGACAACTGCGACTGGTTGTACAAGTATTGTCAAGGGATGTAAACGAACTTTATAGCTAACTCCACGGAAACTATTGACTAAACTTCTTCGAATGTTTACACTATTCATAAATTGATATTTTCTGAGGGTGTGAGAGGATGTTCGAGACAGCTTACCTTGATGCGGACAGAGTTTCCTTCTTTTATCTCCTGGATGGGTTCGTGGAGACTTTCGTCACAGGGCAGGCCTAGATGGCAGAGATCGCACAAGATGGACAACATGCTGTAGGTCCTCAGTGCCGCCATTGTCAGGGTGTGCATCTGGGATGACTGGCTGCAGGCATCACATTCAGGGAAAACAACTGAGGAACTGCTCACGTAACGCAGAAATGAAGTGACGTAATAACCGGTGGAAAGTGGCTGCCTATTCTCAGGGTCATTTTCGGCATGCTCGCGTTCCACTGCAAGCGCACTTTTGGCAAAGAGTGTTTGTAGACAATTTTCGCAAATGCGAGCACAGTTCACGGCTGCTGTCTTCAATATCAAGTCTTCTTTATCGGACCCACTTCAGCACCACTTCTAGCGCCACTATCTTGGCAGAGTGTCGAGATGCAGAAGCCGCCAGCTGATTGTCCAGGCGGTATACGAGAAGATTCTTGCTCGTGCGCTCAAGCATAGATGAACTCTCCTCCATGACGAGAATAATAACGTCCGCGAAAGACCAAGGGAAGCTGGAATAGGTCTTGTTTGCATTGTAGTACGTCACCATAAAGCACGCGGATGCCATTCTCAGAAGAATCTGCTTTTTATCCGCTTCCGACAAGGCATTTTCCATGCGACACGCATAATCAACTTTTTTGAAGAATCGCTGCCGTGTCGACTCCACGATCACTCGGTACTGCTTCGCGACAAGAACTTCGACGTTGCTCTTCTCGTAGTGCCCTTTGTTGGAGGCAGAGACGTCGTTGATGTAGCCAGACACGATCTCCGCTTCACTTTTTATGCCGTACTGCTTGAGTATGCAGTCCATGTCAGACTCGTGCGCAGCCAACAGCTCTTCGACAATGAGCTGGTAGCGTTTCCATCCATGCAATTCAAGCAGTTTGATATTGCTTCCGCTATCAATGAGGTGACTGTTGAAGTTAGAGCTGACGACCGACTCTAGAAACCTTTGAAATCTGTACAGGTGACCGAGAACTCGAGCAGAACGGTACGCGTTTTTGTGACCACCTTTGTCCATAAAGTCTGGGTACTCTTCGGGTTTTTCGTTCCTTTTCAAAAAAGCGGGAACGCCAGTCTTCGCAAAGTCGAGACATGTCGAGATTTTCTTGGCCACAGAGAGACATGGCTTTGAGAACACTCCGTCTTCAAGCTTGTCAGCCAGGGCTAGGTGGGCGTTGGACATGACACCAATATTGTCGTTCAGGATGTAATTCGAGATGAACACCGCCATACTATCCACCTTGAGTAAGTGCGAAAAGAAAAAAAATATCTCTTAGATAGTTTCAAAGTGTTCCATGGCGCCGCGTGAAATGTTCAAAGTTGTATTCACTGCACATGCATGCTTTTGCCTTCCTATTTAAAGTTTATTCAATCATAAATCGGTTACCGAGGACAGTGTGGACATGTATAGGACAGAGTTGGCAAAAAAGGCAAGTTAATGCTTGACACGGTGCCGTAACCCGTCTCAACCAATAAGGCGCACAAGGAGCAATATTCGGTCACACAAAGCTGCCAAATGCTCCCATGTAAACATCGTCTACAAGCCGGTCAACGTTTCGAGGATGTTTTTACAACATCGACTCTAGTGTACGGCTATAGACAGCAAAAGTTAGTTTTACCGCAAAGGGCAAGCAAGAAATGCAATAACGGCCAATTAGAATGTCTCACGAAGAACGGCTACATCATACTTGCAACACGCCGCCGAAGCGTAAAGGACGCGTGCAGTGACCCCACGAAAACGCGTGCAGTGACCCCTCGACGTGTGCTACCACGCGGTGGTGGGACGCATTATTTCCACAGCGTCGAATTATTATTTCCACATGGCGAATGGGCACAGTAATAGGCCAGATTTAAAGTGCGCCTCTCAAGGGCAGTTTTGCAAATGAAGCAAAATCGAGGAGCGTTGCTGTACAGCGCACCCTTCGTTCAATCTAGCAGTTGATACCGCACCCCCAAGCACTGCGAGCCGCAAGCAGTAAGGTATGTATACAAATAGCACGCAGTTGGAATTCTAGATAAATAGCGCCCGATCATGATGTCTAAAGCGGCAGGCCTGGGTGCGAGGGATCGCAGGTTCGAATCCCGGTGGCAATCTTCGGATTTGTTTATTCGGTTGTATTTTGCTTTGCGGCTTTTATATATAGAAACATGTACATAACAACGACATGACGGTGACGGCAAAAACCAGCTGAGTGTCTACATGATTGCTATCGCAATAATAACATGTTACGCACCACAGATGGAATTCGAGAGCTCTCCATGGCAGGCGCGCAACAGCAGTGTTGTAGAGAAAAAAGTTTACGATGTTTCTGCATTCATGATGCTTCGCGTCAACAACAGTGGCACTACTCAACGTGGCTTTGGAAGCACACAAAGATACAATGGGAGTAAATGAAGGCACCTTTGCAACTAAATTGCGCGAATTCAACTGAGCGTAATGGACGAGTTGCTCTGTCATCACAAAAACCAAACCAATGGCATGTTGTAAGCACAAAGGAAACGACCCCAAAAGAAGAAAAAAACAAGACTTCCTCTTGCAGTTCACTATTCCCTACACTACCTAACCCCCCCCCCCCCACTTTTCCTTCCTTGCCGGAGCTCCGTTGAAATCGTGAGAGCCGGATATCTCCATAGCCCGTCTCAAATCGATGCGTTCCGTCAGGCAATAATCTGAGTGGTTACGACTACTCTGCCACAAAATATTTTCTCATCGACATCAGTGCTTCTTCAGGTGGAATGAAGTCATTTTTACAGTTCAAGTCACACTGCAGGTTAATGCATGTCTCGGCAGTAGCGTCTTTATGAAAAGCAAAATTACCAGATTAGGCTCCGATTGCTGCAAAACTAGCTTTTGTCCGTACACCATGGGCTCTCTGTTGGGCCCCGGGAAGAAAAGATTTTCGTCCCAGATGACAATATACTCGTCTCCATCCAAGCCGCAACCTGCGAAGAAAGGGGGTCGTTAAAAATCTCCGTTGGATGAGCGATGATAAGCGGACTGGTATAAAAGACCACAACGTATTAGCGTTCGTCTACAGCAGTAGTATGCCGATAGCTTATACCTACTACTGCAGCGATGGGATCGCAAGCTGCGCGGTTACTGCAGTGGATACCAGGGACTAGCTTCATGGCACAATAGAAGTACAAAGCATCAGAATACGGGGTGGGTATGTGCGAGAATGGCATGGTCGAAATGAAGTGAACTTTGTTTGGTCAATTCGCAGTTTATTATTTACATACCAGTAATAAGTGCCTTGTCTCTTAAAGTGACACCTATCCTTTCCTTTCCATTGCTCGCTGCGTCGTCCCCAATTGAAGCTGAATCCTCTTTGTAAGCCTCCAGATTTCTGCTCCATAGGTAAGTATATGCGTTCCTCTTGAGGAATAGTGGAAATCTACCAGTCATGATTTGAGAGTGCTTGCCAAATGTGCTCCACCCGATTCTCGTTCTTATAGTTAGTTGAATCTCGTGGTTCGTAAGCAGGAAACGGGGAAGCAGAGTGGATCAGTGAACAAACCGGGGTTAAAGATATAGCCGACATCAAGAAGAAATGGCCATGGGCAGGGCATGTGGTGCGTAGGCAGGATAACAGCTGGTCAGTAAGGATAGCCGACTAGATTCCCAAAGAAGGCAAGCGGTTTAGGGAGAAACAAAATAAGGTGGGCAGATGAGATTGGGAAGTTTGTGAGCACAAAATGGCAGCAGCAAGCACAGGACCGAGTTGACTGGTTCAACATAGGAGAGGCCTTTGTCCAGCAATGGACGTAGTCAAGCTCATGACTATGATGAATAACTCTAGAGTCATCGCCAGGTCCTGATGGTATTACTTATAGTGCGTTGGGACACCTTGGACAAAAAGCCAGAAAAGAACTTTCAACATGCTTCAACAACTCCTGGCTCAGTGGCAGTGTTCCGCGAGAATGGAAAATAAGTCGATTAATACCACTTTTGAAATCGGTAAAATCACCATTGGACTTGACAGCGTATCGCCCTCTTGCCCTCGCAAGCTGCCTCGGAAAAGTGATGGAAAGAATGGTTCTATTTCGTCTCGAGTGGTACTTGAAACGATACAACAAATACCCTTCTTGCATGGCAGGCTTTCGTCGGGGCCGCTCCTCCATCGACTGTGTCCTTGACTTATCGACATTTGTGCAACAAGAAAAAAGTCGCAAGCGCATATCAGTGGCACTCTTTCTTGACGTGAAGGGTGCATATGATAATGTAGCTCACGATGCAATCCTCACTTCTCTCGCAGCAATGGGCATTGGTGGACGAATGTTTCAATGGATAAAAGATTATATAACTGGCAGGGGTTTCTTTGTGCAAACATATGAGGGTACAACTGCTGAACATTACACCTACTGCGGAGTACCTCAGGGAGGTGTTTTAAGCCCCACATTGTTCAATGTGGCCCTCACTGGTCTGGTGAAGGTTCTGCCAAAGTCGGTGTGCCTATCCATATACGCCGATGATATTTGCCTCTGGAGTGCTGCAGTTACTCACCCTCAGGTGCGTGCACGAATACAGTGGGCAGCGACCCTCACAACAGCCTACCTTCAGAAACAAGGCCTAACTATATCAACTGTGAAGTGCGCGTTGATGGCGTTTACATGCAAACCAATGACGCCATACCCTGTTTACATCAATGGGCAGAGTGTCAAATATGCACGGGCGCATCGTTTCCTGGGCATTATAATCGACAGAAGTCTTTCGTGGAGCCCTTATTGTGCGTACTTGAAGAAGAGACTGCTATCTATTGTGCATATAATAAATTTCATGTGCGGGAAAGCATGGGGAACTTCTGTGGCCTCCATGCTACAGCTGTACAGGGCCCTATTTCTGGGTCTATTGCGCTACAGCTTGCCGGTACTGACTAACACTTGCAAATCCAATACTCATTCATTGGAGAGTTTGCAGGGTCAGGCACTGCGTATCTGCCTCGGACTGCCCCGATGCGCTTCTACTTATGCCACAATCATGCTTGCCAAAGACCATCCGGTCAGGACATATAGAGTTGTGGATTGCCTCAGAGCGCACATTCGACATGCTAGCCGTGTCCCCGACCACCACTTGGCCCTTCTACCCTCCGGAAGACCACGTGCTACGTTTTCAGACGTCGTAGCCAAGCACCTAAACAGCATTCCATCAGGTTATACGCCAGCTGCGAGAATGGCATGTCCTTTGTGGTGCCTCGACCAGCCGCACTACGTCTAGAAATTCCGGGATTCAAAAAGAAAAGCAATCACTCCAGAGTAGCATTGAAGCAAGCAACACTGCTATTATTACATGAGTTGTACTTAGACCGAACGCAGATATACACTGATGGGTCTGTCTTGTCCAGCAGCTAATCAGGTGCCGCTGTGATTACGGCTGCAGCAATGACAATCAAGTTTAAGTTGTCGCATATGACTACATCTACGGCATCAGAGCTTGCTGCTATAAGGGCTGCTTTACAATATCTCGTTCAAGAACGTCCAGGAAAATGGGTCATATTCTGTGATTCGAAGGCAGCGCTTCAGAGTTTGCAGTCGGCCATGCGTAGGAGGAGTCCTCACCAACTGGTACAAGAAATAAGACATTGCCATCATGAAGCTCTAGCACGAGGGCATGATATTATATATCAATGGCTGCCTGGACATATCGGTATTACCGGAAATCAATTAGCCGATGATGCAGGCCACTCAGCCCATGAAGGAACCCATGTGGTCCCGATTCATCTATCAAGGAATGATGCAGCAAGACAACTTTACCTGCTGGCTCGAGATCTCACACGTACGTTCTGGTCGTCTACCAGCTTCCAAAGGTGTCAATTTTATGAACTGGATCCTTCGCTCAAGCTAAAGCTACCATCACAGCTTTCCCGCTCCGATGCGACACTGTTATGCCGCCTTTGGTTGGGTGTTGCATTTACAAAGGTGTACTCCTTTCGCATTGGTATGACAGATACCTCTACATGCGACTTCTGTGGAGCTGAAGAGACCATCGAACACGTCCTGTGCAGCTGCGCTTGCTACGACACACAGCGATGCCAGCTCCGGATGGTTTTGAATAAACTTGACCCCGGACCATTTTATGTGCAGAAGATACTAGGACCTTGGGCATCTGCCTCAGTTGCGCAGAAAGCAACTAAGGCACTGCTACTTTACCTAAAGTCAACAAACTTGAGCGACCGCCTGTAGACCGGGTGTGCTCCCCGAGTGTGCTCGTGATTGTGTGTACCTTCTCATCTCTCTGCAACCTCTTTTCTCCCCTTTATCCCTTCCCCAGTGCCGGGTAGCAAACCGGATGCGCGTCTGGTTAACCTCCCTGCCTTTCCTTGCATCTATCTCTCTCTCTCTCTCTAGAATCCTCTAGAGAAGCATTCATTTAAGTTATCCTGCGCAAATTATGGTAATGCCAATGGGGTATATAATAATATTCTACGAACACCGGCATAACATACCACCTTAAAAAACCCCAGCGTGAATGGGTCTTTTAGATGACGCGGTCTTTACATTGACTAACTAACTCCGATGCGAACTCTGCGAGTGGAACAGCTCCACTGAAATAGCGCTTTCAGTAAAAAGAAACATGCCGTATTCATATTTTTCAAAGGTATGTGTGGGCAGGTGTCTCCGATTGATTCAGGCACATTGTAGGCAGGTATACATGACTGATAAACTAAGTACCGTCCCCACATGAAACACCACCAAAAACAGCTGCAACTGAACATGTTTTGTGAACCTAGCTGGACCAGCCAAAGTCGAATACGAAGACTACGTATGAACTGTGTCCATCCTACGAGACCACTGGACTTTAATCTGATCCATGTTCCAAATCATCAAACCCGAATTTTGTATATTGTTGAAGTGACTGCTTCAGACTGGCAAATTGACGAAATATTAAGTTTAAGGCCATCAATGTCACCACAGTAAATCCATGGAGTTGAAACGAGACTTATGAGTGTTCAAGCTTAGTCATAGAACATATATAACCTACACCTTACCTCGACATTAACAAAGCTCCTTCATCAGCACACATCTTGAAAGAGGGTCTTTATGAACTTACCTGCCATTTCATCAGGATGTGGCCTGTGTCCATTTGCTGGGAAAACAATGCAGTCTTTTATGTGATGAAGTGCAGTTACATTGACCGCAGTGAACTTCCTCACGTCGCCGGGATGAAGACAAGGGCACTTCGTAACCAGCACTGTTCCTGTGAAAATAAGTATTACTACATAACTGAGCCATGCTGCGACTTTTCTGTTTATGATAAAAATGAAGTGGGTTCTGATGCAGCACAATAATTGTGGTGCTATTATGTACAAAAGCTCGAGATTATACGATTATGAGCGATGTCGTGGTGGAGGGCTCCTGAAATTTGAACTACCCGAGGTTCTTTAACGTGCATCTACATGGAAGTAGACGAAGCTCTAGCATTTCGTCGCTGTCATAATGATGCTATGCATATTGGAGGACGCATGCGAATAGGAAGACACTTCACTATGCAGTTAACGTCAATACGGACGAAGCGAGGAAATGTTCTCGGGGACGATGAATGCATTGTTGCTACCCTGAGCTTTATCGGCAGTGGTTTCCCGTTCATCTAAACACTGAATTTACACTTCGTATATTCCCTTACGAAATTCAAGTATGCTTCCTAGGGATCCAAAGTGTGTACAAAAGAGGAAATGTTGTCGAGAAAACGCGATGGAGAAATGCGGAAAGATGACGAAACGCAACTACAGACAAGTGCCGACTGTGCTGCTCCTTTCGCCTTTCTCAGCTTTTGCTTTGTGCGCATATACTCTGCTCTGAGGGGAGCCATGATGACTAGGAGGAGCGATGGTGTTAGATGGGATGTGTTCAAAAAAGTCCAAAGCAACAGTTCAGTCTTAAATACAAGACTCAACATTATGAGCCTTGAAAGCTTCTGTCATGGATGAGCTTCTTTACAAGTACAGCGATTCTGAAAAATTAAATGCATCACTTTTATCGAAATATTTGGTCTATACAGCTTCTACGTATGAACCGAGTAGAATTATGGCTTGCGAAGGCAGTGATGAACAACACTGATGCTTAGCGACTTTCCAAGATTACGAACTGCGCGAGTAGTGTTCGTTGCACTTCAAGATACCTGTTAGCACTGTAAACTGCGCGAGTAGTGTTCGTTGCACTTCAAGATACCTGTTAGCACTGTAGTCTCGGGTCCGTCATCTTGGGGGCCTTTTGGAGTCAGGGAAGTGTACTGCACGAAAACTTCGCCATACTGCAACGTCCGGGTTTCGTCCAGCACGCCGAACATAATGCGTCCCAAATTGTGCGGCACAGCTATGCGGGACTTTGACAATAGAGACTCTGCAACAAACGATACAGTGTTCTTGAAACTATACGTAGTAAGCACCGCTGCCGTCATTCGGGCGTGTGCGCAGTCACAGCAAGCCGATTGCACGGGTGGCTTTTACGAACAAGTATGCCGTCTAAGAACTAAATTTTCATTTGAACCACACACGCGCTTAGCACTAGAGTCCTAAAGAATAATAATCGATCAATCAATCGATAGTTTAACATGCCCATGATCAACCATAAGGTCTCTGCACAGGCGCACGCAAAAATAAAATAAACTAAACAATACATTCTACAGTAAAATAAGAAACAAGAAGAGCGCAAACAGGAAAAGAAATCGGCGCAAGACGGGAAAAATAAAAGACAGGACGAAAATCATAACGTGGCCGTGAAAAAGAAGAAAAATATACGCAACTATGTGGAAGGTTTACAGGAAAACGGCAAAGAAAACAAACTATACATTACGAAAAACTATTTTAAAACAGTGCAAGTCTGAGATAAAACAATGAAAGTGGACTGTGATTAATATGTAGGGTTTAACGTCCCAAAACCACCACTGTATGCTTATGAAAGATGTCGTAGTGGAGGGCTCCGCAAATTGCAACCATCTGGGATTCTTTAACGGGCACCCAAATCTGAGAACACGGGCCTACAGCATTTTCGTCTCCATCAAAAATGTAGCCACGGCAGCCGGTATTTGATTCCGCGACCAGCGGGGCAGCAGCCGAGCACCTTAGCCATATACCACTGTGGTGGGGCAAAGTGGACTGTGAAAAACATCAAGATTACGAAAGTTAACATTACATAGACTGTATTCTGTGAGCGGTAAAGTATTGAAAGAATTTGGCAGGTTCATGAAATGGTCGATTCTCTCTGGTTAATTTACGCGGAATACAAAAACTTACACAAATGAGAAGCAAAGGGCGCGATATCATACCGTGAACTAGCTTGTAAAGAGTCAAGAGGTCAGCGCAATTTTTCGGGGAGTGAAGTGAAGGCAATGATAATAACATGACAGTGTTAGAACGAGATCCAGAGTCATTTATAGGAAAACGATGGTTGTAAACCGCCAAGATTTGTTTTTAAAAGAGGACTACACGGGCTTTTGTCATTACTTGTCAGCCGCTGACTGGCCCCAGGTTACTGACAAACCAACCGTTGATGACCAAGTTTAGCAGTTTACGGAGATTTTATTAAGCAGCATGCGTAAGTTTATACCACAATATATACCTAAACATCGTGAATATCCCCACTGGTTTTCCCCTGAACCTGTAAGTGCACTGAAGCATGAAGATCGCACGTGCAAGAATTCTCTATTCAGGAAGCGGAAGGGAAAATTCGTCTTCTTTCGAGCACTCTCTAAATGCCCACACAAACGGGACCACAGTTCATATATTGCATTAGAAAAAAATATTGAAAATACTTAGTATTGGAAATATTTACGCAAACTGTCTAGCAAACGTGGGGAGTCCTTCGAGCTACTGGACTCTGAGGGTGTCAAAGGGCATGCCGTCACTGACAGTTTTACCACGCATTTTCAAGCCGTTTTAAAGGCCTCTGACGAAGACTCGGATACTGCAACAGCACAATACAGATAGCACACCTAGTGGTCTATAGCTGGATGAAAAGATAATCTGCTCATGCATCAAGCGCTTAATACCACCTTTATTGTGTAGCCCAGATGGCATTCCTTTCGCCATACTAAAGGCTTAAGGAAGCATATAATAATATTATCATCATTTACAAAGGATGCCATATACCCAAATTTTGCCGCCACATACGTTCTCGGCGGTTGCTTGATTAGAGTATTGTGGGCTGCGTAGTTAGCGTAGCCGCCGTGACATGCCGCCACGTTCCCATGATCCCATTTAAGTAAGCCGCGGGTTTCAAGATAAACAAAAAAAAGGCATCAGCCATGACTAGTGCTGACGAACGTACAAATCTCGCCCTCTTGTAATCCCCCTCTCTCTGCGTAGAGTTCAACCCGCTCACTGGCACGAAACTAGAGAAAGCGCTCGAAGCATACGACGAATACCCGTTACTCTACTCGTACTAGACATATTCCAAAATTTAAAGCGGCATGCTTTAGAGATTATTTCATCATAACTCGGAAAGGTGTTGCAGGGCCTCTTTAAAGTCGAGCACCGACAGCTTCGCTGTAAAGAACGCGAGATACCTGCTTTCAAAAGGAACTGTATACACGTTATCACAAAGGCACATTTATTTAGCCGTTTCACTTGTTAACTTGCGGGGTTTTCTGGCGACACGCACGAAACAGCACTAGCATGTGGCTCGTCATCTGAGCAAATTGAAATCAAACTGCATATAATGAGCTTTGCAGCGTTTCTCATGGAAACTGTGGTACGTTCCAAATTGATTGCAACAGTTCCGTTTACACCGTTTACAGACCACTGGTAATTGCTATGCAAATTGAAAACCAAGTGAGAACTAAATGAAGTCCCTTCAGGACAGATCGCTGTGATGGTTCGTGGCATCACTCACCCATGGATGTCCTGTACACCGCGAAGAGCATCGAGCGCACGAAGGGGTCCCGAGTAAGAGAGAAGCCGTGTCGTGCCAGCTGATTAAACGGGAGCGCAGAGCCCACGTAGGTGTCGAGGACCTGGAGGGCGCTCCTGTCGCAGACGAGAGATTCTGTGAGGAGCGTGACCATGTGCTGCTGCAGGCAGAAGAACATGCGGCTTGGCACCCCGAGCTGTTCCAGGAGCGTGATCAGCTGCCGGTTGAGGAAGACCACACCTGTGATGAAAATATTCAGTTGCACAAGCGATTGCACGCAGTACCACATGGAGAAAAGAGCAGTGCACCACACTGCGTGATTACTATACAGCCGCCGGTCTCATCCAGAACAGCACTGGCAAGGGCTAGTAGTTCATAATTGTTGGATTTTAACGTCCCAAACACCACGATACGATTATGAGAAACGCCAGGAGGGCTCCGGAAATTTCTATCACCTGGGGTTCTTTAACGGCCAATTCCGGCGATTTTTCCAGGTCAGTATATCTCAATGAAGTTCACTAGGTGCGTTCATTTGCACGTTTGTGCCATTCATGCCAAATTGCAGGGTTGAGAGTTTCGCACATTCTTTTGAAATGAATTTTGAATCTTGCTTCGAAACGCTCACATCACCTGCCAAAATGAATGGCAACCATGCTAGTGTAACGTTGAGTTTTGTCGCGCGGAAGTGACGAACTGATGTGGAACTTCAGCATCTGCTTGTCTTCTATGGATTGTGTGGGTTTTGCCGGCGCTTCCTTGGTTGAGCACGTGATTTTCTTTTCGGCGTTTGTGGGCGTGCGATAGGCGCCAAGTAGGTGCAGAAGACTGAGGCGCGAAAAACATAACGTGAAGCAGGAAGAGCAGGAGGGAAGACAGAACAGCGCCACTACCAACTGTTTAATGACCGTCTAGGAAACGCACTGGAAAGTAGACAAAACCGCGCATGCGTGCATAACCAACAAACATCGCACAGCGTCATGAATAAGGCACTAAGTTATCCAAAACTGCATTTCTGTTGCGTACAACACAATAGATGTATCACTGATACAATCGGGCCCTTTCGTTTTGATGTAATAGGCTTCCAAGAGCTCTCTAGCTGTTCTGTCTTCTCTCCTGCTCTTCCTGCTTCACGTTATGTTTTTGCGCCTCAGTCTTCTGCACCAAGTATGCACCAACTAGCCCAAAAACAAGCCCTTTGGAACGCCAAGTAGTGTTGCGTTGTGAGCCACACACGATTCGCCATATATTCACCATAGAGCGTAAGATTTTTAGCCGATCGCCGTGGATGGCGTGGACAGGTAATTTCACCTGGCGGGCATTAAGTGTAATCAGGCACGTTCCGGCAGCGTCAGGCAAATTTTTACGTCACACGTAGAAGAACACTCGCTTGGGTTTCGGTATTGCGGTTTTTCGGTAATAAAAAATTATTTTGAAATTTTATGAGCACTTCTGTTTTCGGACACGTGAGAATAGTGTCTAAGGAACGTAAAAGTACTATTATGCTGACATGGTAAAAAAAAACGCCAGACTTGGCCTTTGACGTGCACCTAAATGTAAGCACACAGGCCACGAGTATTTTCGCCACCATCGAAAATGCAGCAGCCGAGTGCCCCAGCTACTAGACTCCGTGGTGGGTCAAGGGCTGGAGTTAATGACAAAAATAGACAGAGGAAAGAGCACGAGGGCTACGATAATGGGACATTAGGAACGGAGGCACACTAGAGTAAGCATATTCTTTAGCATTCGATTTTACACTTTCATATATGTAACTTCCATTATCCAGAGTATAGATTGCCACTTAGCGAGCGAGACCATTGCCAGACCATTAAAGGGTGCCTCAAACTTAACACTGGGGCATAGCATATTGCGAGGCCTTTCTACCTGGCTAAGTCATGCCGCTGCCAGTCATTATTTAGATGGGCATCATGTTGCGAACATATTGCCCGTGTTTTCACGTCACAAAACCATGATATGAATATTATACTCCATAGTGGGGGGCTCTGGAAATTTTCACCATCTTGCTCCTTAGCGTGCACTGCCATCGCACCGTAAAAGTTACTCTCGCATTTATCCATCAAAATGCGTCCGCCGCCATGTTGCGAACAAAAAGTCGCATGTTTTGCAACAAAAACTATTCTTGGCGGGCCTCTGGTTCACGTTCGCGAAAACAATCACGAACGGCTTCTGCTCCGAGACGCTCGCCTGCCTCACCTGGCGGAAACACCACGTTCCCCGCTTAGGCTCGTCCCACGTGAAATGTCACAGACAGACCTGGGGGAGCTAGGGGGGGGGGAGAGGGCAAGATATGCGTCGCGTTTTTTTTTTTGCCTGGTAGAGAGATTTTAAGCGCCAAAAGCGATAGAAATAAAGGAGTGATGCAGAGAGGTGGGAGAGTTTGAAACGATTCATATTTGGGAAATTAACGCAAAGACGACGTAGACACGACGCGAGGAAGTGGTAGGAGTGCTGCAACAGTTGAAGAGGTCATAAAAATGGCGGTTGTTAATTGCATATTTCAATAGTCTGTTCGCTAGATTGCTATGTACGCACGCTTACCAATTTCATTCACGTGACCTAGACAATGACAAAGCAATTGTAGAGAAGGACGGGCAGGGAGGTTAAGCATCCCAGAATAACCGGTTTGCTACACTACATGGAATAACAGGGTTGGGTTAACGTGACCCGAAATTGACGCCCACGCATAGCGTTGGTTTTTCCTGCGTTCGGTTTCGTTACCATAAAACTTCACTTGTTGGACAGCGCTCGTATTGTGCCCTCCTCCGGTGCTACCATCGTATTCGTGCCATTTTCAAAGAAATAAAGATAAGGCAGAAAGTAAGAGAAAAACAAAAGAAACCAGTAAAGCCGCGCATCTCCGCTGTTAGCGCAGCCCTTCGACACTACTGCAAGCTGCACCAATTTATTTTTACCTCTATATAGGATATTAACAATTTAAAACAACAGCTGAGCTAGTTGACCGTATGCAATTTTCCTGACAATGGGACAAGAAGGTACGTCTATTCGTACGCATGTCTTTATATTGAGCATTGTTTTCTTCCAACGGGTGGGCTTACACTCAGTGCGATTGCAAGTGAGTGCGCAAGCACCTAGTGGCGGTCGCGATAACTATGCAGCGCACGATGCAAAAGTCATCCAATGGCCGTAGACATTTATGATGGGTCATTCGGGTTTCGGGCATCCTTCGTCGAGACAAGAGCGATTTCTAGCTTACTATGAATTGCGACTTCCAGCCACGTGCTTATAGGGTTAGCCCAGATTTTGCAGGACTGTCCCAACTTTTCTTGCAGAGTCCCGAGCCCCGGCCGCGCCACCCCTGTCGGGACAGCTGGATGTCCCGTATTGGCTTAACCATTCAGTTAGTAATTTCATGTGGTCCAACACTGCCCAATAACGCGCGTCGCGCTACATAACAAGAGGTCAGCGCAAATCGCACGCCAGAAGCAATGTTGTGGTGGCTGCAAGGGGCTTTAATCACTCTGGCTGAAATTCCGCGTGAAAAGCGACAACTTTAACAGTGGATTTTCCAGCGAGGAACCGCGCATGGTGAGCTGAACCGCCCCCCGCCCCTTCGTACAGACTTCCTTCATTGAAGAGTTAGCGACTCTACGCGTGCTGCACTCAAATGTTTGGCTCACTTGCAGTTCGGAGCCTTGACTACCACTAAGGAGAGTTTTCCGAGGACGCTGAAAATGTGTGGCAGGGCCCCCTCTAAAGGGGCCCTGCAGCACTTTTTGACTAAGGTCGGAAAACAACGCTGCGGATTGGTAGTAGAGGCTCCCGAGAACACGTGAGCCAAATTTTATAATGCAGCACGTGGCCTTGAATTGACGAGAAATTATCAAAGGCAGCTGAAAATTGATTTTTCTCTCTCCTCGACAAATGACGGAACACGCTCAAAAATCACTCGTAAAAGGTCATCTATCAGCCATTGGCGGATTCGAACATGGCGCGCTCGGTCATTACAGAGATCGTCGTGCGAGGCCGCGACTGTCCACGAGTGTGCACGAGATCGCACTGAAAACGTCGCTTATTCGAAGAAAGCTCAAGGTCACGAAGCACGTCACGCGCGTATTTTCTTTGCCCCTGCCATCCCTCTCTGCTTAGCTTCCAGAGCTTTCGTCGGGACGAGGAGAGAGAATGCGATTGTAGCATGCACCAAATCTTTGTAACTCTGCTCGTACTGGCCGGATTCTTAAAAACTTTTGCAGCGTTCTATTTGTGAGGCAATAAGCTGTTCCAGTGAATTCATTCCATGGTTACTCAGAAATGTTTCAGGGCTCCTTTAAACCAGTGTCGCCGACACCTAGTGGTATACCACATGCACAAAATCTAGAGTTGCGCTATGCACCGACTGCATGAATAACTTGCATATGTTTTCATGTAATGTTAGAACGTTACAAGAAATGTCAGAAATTGCGTATCTGTATAGTTTCCCAAGTTCTTAATTCTATTGGTTGTTATATCAGGGTGGGATTCCGTAACATTTGGACGATGTGTACAATACTTTTTTTAGGGAGGGGAGGGGGCTGGGAGCAATTGTCTTTAGCCATACGCGCCAGTACATACTATTGGATCCAAGTCTGAACAAAAATTATGAAAGAAAAGATGACCAACTATTTTGTATCGCAGCGTTAGTAAGCCATCCAGGAACCACAAGTGAACTGAACTTATGTTTGTGAAGGGTAAACTTACTGCAACTTTGAAAACATTGTTGCAGTGATCCCACGAGTTAACAGAGCCACAAATTAAATGAGCACTGGGAGCTTACGAGGAGCGGAAATTTTGATCACTTCGATGTTCTCGGAGTTGACGCAGTTGAACTTGCGCATGCTCTTCCGGAGAACCAACTGGCGACCAGGAAGCGAAGGATTGAGGCAAAGCATACCCTTGTATCCGGCGTAGCGTATCTGAATGGCTGACGGTGTCTCAAGAAGCTTCAGCTTCTTTTGCACCTATCAAAGAAACAAGATCACTTGTCACGTTCTAGCAACTATGCAACTTGCTCAACACTTTCTTCGGCGAGTTGAATTTGGCCTTAACACTACACCCCCTACGCGACCACTGAAAGCTGTAGTTTACGACGGCTTTTTCGGTGCGGTACTGACTAGACTTATTGAACGCCTACTCATGCTACAGTATGGAAGGCTAAACAAATGCGTTAATGGTTAATAGCAGAAGAGAGAAACGAAAATTGCACAATGGCTGCAAGTGCAACTTTAAGGCACTAACATGTAGTACATTCTACACTCGCTCACGGAAAAGTGAAAAGTGTAAGGGTTTTCATTGTTTCTTCAAAAGGAAGAGGATCCACTGCAAATGTACGCACCTCTTTAAGCAGTTCTGATGAAATCATACCAATGCCATCTGAGAAAATATACTGTTCATTTGTCACAGAGTTTTCCCCTCCAAGAACATCAGGAACTTCCAGTACAGAGTCGCTGAGCAGGGAAACTATCACGGATTCTTCAGTGGACGAGAAACACTGGCCCATGCGTGCCATCTTCTTCGCAGTACTTGAGATGCCACTGAAGTCGCCCATCCAGTAGCGGATCATATCGGTGGAGTAACCCTTTCCATCCTAGACGCACATGAAGAAAAAATACGAAAACTGTTTGGAAAGAAACAGCATGCGTGCACTTACAGCAAGTAAGGTGACGCAGCACACCTCAGCCAGTCCCCACACAACAGAACGACAATCTGTATTCCCAGCAGGCAGGCCCCTCTACTTACTGCTACAATTCCGAATAAGGCGACACTTTAGATGGCTCGTCACTACCAACCTTGTCTGGCACTTCAAATCAGAAAGGTATACCTTGAAAAAAACGTGGCTAATTCATCTTTTATTTAGGAATCGGTATTACTCGGGAGCGAAACGTGTCCTTGCCGAGGTAGTGGAGCGTTCATTGTTTGAATGCTCCAGTAACAAATTGCAATGTCACGCGAAGAATGGTAAGCAGCTCTAAACTTGCGGCGCACACCTCAAGCAGAAAGCACGCAAGAAATGAGCATAGACAGGACGAGCGCGGACTAACTACTGTCCAAGCTCGACACTCAAAGTACGCTGCCCAAACAAAGACTCAAGAAATGAACGCACAGGTACACACAGGACGAGCATGAACAACTCGCGCAACTCTTACTATTTTGTGTGTGAGCAGCGCGCTCCTTTCGTAAACGCGGCACAAAAAAAGCACAATGGCTACAGTGTCAATTCTTATGAAAGGGAACACGGGTGCACGTGGCCTGCGCACTCCAGCAGCTGCTGCGCGTTCAAGTGGAAGCGAGAGCAACCACAGTCGCTCTTCGCAGCATCTCCCGGCGAGCAAAACAAGCAGTGATTGATGATATGGAACGACTGTGAAGACTGCAACCACCGCGCCCTTCAAGGGGATTATCGGCCTCTTGCGTAATCGCCTTGAAGGGCGAGGGGCCGCAATCTTGCCAGCGGTTCTATATTATCAATGACTGCTTTCTATAATTACGTATATTGTAAGCGCATGCGCCACATTTACAAATCTCGCCGCCAGTTAGCGCCATGCGGCCCGCCAGCCACGTGCTCGCGCACTGTACAATTTCGATCCTCAAGGCTGATTAAAAGCAATGTACGCGCCCGCGACAAATACGTTGCAAGACCAGCCCATAATTTGATGTTCGACAAAAGTTACTCCGCCCATGCGGGAAGGTGGTGGGCTTGTTACGACATTGGATTATAAAAACTTATTTGCTGAGCCACTTACCGTAGCGTAGAACCATGCTCCGTGATCTCGCAGTTGGCTGCACGAAGAAGCCAGAAGCTTGAACTGCCTGTTTCCTACTATCAAGCCGTGCCGAAGAGTGTCGGTGACGACCCTTTCGATTGCCATATGCCGACAGGAGCCAGACATGAGTGAATAGGACAAGTGTTGTAAATTGTCATCACGAAAGGACACTCGTAGCGAGTACTCCGGGTCGAATTTGCGGAGGATCCTGTTCTCGTTGTGAAGCTGAGGAGGGAGCAAAAGCACTTTGGATGGAGTGACTATGGAACGTCGAACCAAGCGCGTTCCACTGGGCGTCTTGGGGAGGTGAAAAGCCACTCGGCAGAATTTGGCATATAGCTTCGGCAGACAGTGAATGATATCGACAACCTCGTGTTCTTCGATCGCGCTGCGAATAGAAAAAAGAGCGGCCTCGAGGGCAGCACTATTGGCCAGGGCAAAGCTAACCAAGACCTCTTCGAACAGTTCCAACTTGTCGCGAGCGAGCAAAGCCATTTGAGAATATGCATCATTTCCTTGCTGTAGAACTGCACTCAAGGCGTAACAAGTGGAGAAACCAAGACGCGGCTTAACCTTCATGTTGCAACGCTTTTTAATCTGTTTCAGCTGCGAACTAATTTTGCAAGTCGTCATCGGAGAGTACAGAAAAGTTGTCTCCCGCTTGCAACGGGCCGTTAGACAACTGATCGCTTGTCTTTCTTTCAGCTTGTTCTTAAGGCTCAACTTTATTACAGAGCTTGCGCCAATCTCACAGCTGCGCATCAACCAAAAGCAAGGACATCCCAGCTGGAACACTCGGTTGAACCACGCGTTGTCGGTGCTAGCATTGGGCGTGTCCCAGTTGCCGGGATTTCTTGATCGCAGATACAGCAGTGGTGTGGAAGTGAGCTGAAGGTAAATGCCTATGATCTCTTGGTTTCTTTCCACCTCGTTGACAACAACTCTAAAGATGCTGCCGTATGGTATCTCCAGCTTGAACGCACTGGAAGCTTGCCTGCATCCGTGACTGTGGTTCAACAAGAGCAGCACTTGCAGTAATCTCTCGTCATGTTTGAAAGAGCAAGAGAGCGAGTAGGCTGGAGGGCCTTCGTCGCTATAAATCACGTGGCTTTGAGCGAACACGCAAAGGTCAGCGAACGTACCGAAAGCGAGAGACTCCAGAGGAGTGTGCGTTTCGTACGGAGTTGTCTCGCGCCAGAAACCACGTTCGCGGTCAGGAATCAGCCACTGAAGATGTCCCTTGAACGGAACTACCTTGCCCAGAAAACACCACTGCTGAGCTATGCTGGAGCATATGGAGGATAGCTCGCTATCGGAGGCTGGATGGTCCAGCAGCTCAATTGTGCACTCAGCCTGGAACAGGTTCTCTTCAGAGTGCATACTCAGTTGCACCACAACATCACTCATGTCAAAACGCACTCTTTGGGATACGTTCACGGTAGTGAAGAAATGCCTGTACCGCGTAATGTAGTCTTCACGCTCGCCGCCTTGCTGTTTCCACATGACGAGAAAAGACAGGCGCTTTGCCATGTCTCAGGCCGCTCCTGAAATAGGGAAATAGGAATAATTCTGTAGACACTCGCATGCAAACAGCGGCCTCTGCATAACGCGGAAGCGAGTCACACACACCGGACGTTCGAACATTTATGCAGCTGTACGGAAGCCACGTTGGCGTTGGCGACTATCCGTAGATTGAACGTATGTATCAGCCTCTAAGACTTCGCAGTTAATTTAGTAGGGCATCGGCGCTATGAACAACTCACTCCGATTTATGGTGGGCAATCTTTGCTTGTGACAGAAAGTGAGTGCACCGGTTTTCGAGGCGGAAGCACCAGCTTCACTAGCCGTTATGTACAACAAAGTAATGCACAACAACCTCGGAAGAGAGCAGCGCTTCGAGATAGGTAATAGTGCACTTCAAGTTGTAAAAGACTATGTCTACTTAGGGCAGGTAATAACCGTGGAGCCGAACCACGAGATTGAAGTAACTCGAAGAATAAGAATGCGGTGGAGCACATTCGGCGAGCACTCAAATTATGACCGGTAGATTGCCACTATCCCTCAAGAGGAAGGTATATAACAGCTGGATCTTGCGGGTACTTGGCTACGTAGCAGAAACCTGGAGACTTACAAAGAGGGTTCAGCTTAAAATGAGGACGACGCAGCGAGCAATGGAAAGAGAAATGGTAGGTGTAACCTTAAGAGACATGAAGAGAGTAGAGTAGATTAGGGAACAAACGGGGGTGAAGGATATCATGATTGAAATCAAGAAGAGGAAATGGACATGGGCCGGGCATGTAACGCGTAGACAGGATAACCGCTGTTCATTAAGGGTAACTAACTGGATTCCCAGAGAAGGCAAGAAGGTTAGCGGGAGACAGAAGATTAAGTGGGCAGACGAGATTAAGAGGTTACTGGTATAAATTGGCAGCAGCAAGCACAGGACCGGGTTAACTGGCGGAACATGGGAGAGGCCTTTGTCCTGCAGTGGACGTAGTCAGGCTGATGATGATGATGATTCCATTTAACGAAAACAAATGCATATTTGGTAGTGTATGATACTAGACAGCCTATCGCGAACAACTAAGTAGCTGAAGCACTAAACCTTACTTTTTTTGTATTTACCAGAGAACCAATTGATAACCACCCTGATTCTCACCTAAACTGCCCTTCCATGCCAGATGTCATTTTTACCTCAAGGCATTGTTGCAATCGGCCAACCACCCTTTGCCGCGGACGCCGGGATGGAATAAAGGCAGCCGCCTCACTTCGTGGTGATAAGGAGGAGCGCGAAGACGCCCGGCTGTTGTTCATGTACTGGGAGGTGCACGGTTGAAATTTATTGACGGAGCACTGCTGTCACTGGGACCAGCGCGGAAATGCGACACAGGAAGAAAGACCGCGACGCCGAGTTTCCGCTGAAGACTGACCTGAGACGACCGCGTTGTGCCTCTCTGGCTGATAGGCCGCCGATGTTCAAATAAACGCCAGATGTCCAGGCACATGCCATTAGAGTTGCCTGGCTTGTGACCACATTAGAAGTGAGGCAGCTCAGGCTAGTTGGTATGACATGACGATAGTTATAGCACGAGAACAGAACGACAACACAGAGGCACGAGTGCTTTTTGTGTCCTTTGTATCCTTGTCTGTGTTGTTCTGTTCTCGCGCTATAACTATCGTCATGCGACCACCGTTCGACAGCATGGGTGGTCGGGCCGAGCGTCGACGCGACGGACTCATCACGCCCCGTTTGCTGGCGGCATGGTCCCAGGATGCGACAGTGTCGCCAGAACAATACATGTTTGAGTTTGTGTGCGTGCGTGCATGCGTGTGTATGTTGGGTGCGGTGCCAGCAAAATGACCCTGAAAAGTGGCGAACTGCTCGGATGAAAACGTCGTCCCCTGTTTCCCCATAGGCGTGGCATTTATGAACTGCGAAAAGAGTAAAAGCAGCAGGCGAATGCCTGAAGAGGAGCAGTTTCATTCGTGCGAGCATAAAAATGGGCAAAGAAATAAATTTCGCTGTATACTTTATTTTGGACATGCATACCTTGCAACTCTGACACAGAGTTCGCAGACAGGCCTTCTATCTCTAAGATAAGCCACGCAAACTTATCCACTCCAATCCGTTAATTGCAATGAACGCATAAAACAAGCTAAAACACCCATTAGAAGAATTGTTGGAGAAATATGAATTACATATCCTGAGCAAGTAGCATTCACCTCTTTGATAAAGTCAGCTCGAAGAGCATGTACAGGGTTGTGCTACTTCTCAAAGGATGTTTTCAAACATTGCGCATAGGGGAAAATATACGAACGATGCCTTTCTATACAGTGTGCCGATGACTACACACAGGTATCTACTGGACGGACCAGCGCACGCTGCACGTCAAGCATTAGTATACAATAGCTAGACCCAAGTTGCAGTAAAGGTTTGACATTGCCACGATATGTGCTGGCCCCGTGCGAGGAAAGCAGCCTTAAGGGAGCGTCGCTAGACAACATAGTACCACGCTCAGTATGAGCTACAACACACGAGTGCGTAGCCAAGTGCAGTGCAAGTTACAGTGGCACAAATCGCGGCATATTTTTCGGGCTATGAGAAGAGCGATTGGTTGTTCTTGCGAATGCGCATCGCCTCCACTAGCTTGCTTTCGCCCTTAAAGTTACTTAAGAAGCTGATATTACCACAGCACAAAACGAGGGCAGCCAGCTCACTCAATAGTACTTAATTGTAATGAATGTTTCTCAAAACACTGAAAGTTAGCTTCGAAACCGTTTTAGTCTAAATAGCGACAATGTTTACCACTAGAAGTATCAACCGGGGAGAACAAAAAAGGCGCAACCCCCCCCCCACTCCCCACTAAAAGAAGTTGGGGGGTGAGCCCCCCCCCCCCCTTTCGAAAGTGGTCACTTGGCTGCACGCTGGGAAAACCAACAAGGTGAAGTGTTTCGTCACAACAGTAATCACTTAATTATGTTCTTGCGGGAGAATAAAAATGTTACAAGGCTACGTTACAACATAGTCAAATTTTGCCAACGTTTCCGCTGCGATGATTTCCTTTATAGGCTATTTGCGGTGCGTGTTGCCTATACGACGTTTTCGCGTCTTGTGCTGTAGTATTACAGAGCAGGCAAGCGCTGAACAGGGGTCCTATATTATTACATCACTTGTTCATGCTTTTGTTCTGCTGCGACTTGATGCAGTTACGGATGGGAACGACCGAACTTTTTAAAGACCGGTCAACGCATTTGCTGCTTGTGGAAAATAACTTTCTTTGAAAAGAATATATCACCACAGCTCTGTCGAATATGTTGCGAGCCGATGAGTGTGATGAACCGTTTTTGATGTTTTTCCTTAATGATTCACCAAAAATTGCTTCCGCTTTAGTCTCTGATGAACCAGATCAGCCTTGCTTGTGGTAACTTGGAGCCATAGCGGCAGCTTGCAAAGTGTTCACGAATAAAGCAGCGGACTCGAGCTTGCCCCACAACCTGACCGACCGGACCAGGGAGGAGATGAAAGACCGCGGGTTTTCAGCACTATGGAGGCTTAGTTAGGAGTCGGGCTACTTGGTTTTCGCTCAACTTTGTCTTTTAAAGCTCAAATGACATCTCGGATTGAAAAGAAGCACACACGTACAGCGCTGCTTATTCTCTCCATTCCTCTTCCTCTCGGCCAGTATGAACTCACAGAGATGTATACGCGCACAAACTACTAAACACCGTTATGCTGCTAGTGGAAATATTTTATTATGCTCACGTTTCATCTCTGACTGCTTATGTGATTGGCAGGTAGCCCTACTTAAATTACATTAGAAGAAGATACTCTACGGCTTCGTGAGCTCATGTAACAAGCAGGCAATTTTGTGGCACAGAAAAAATTTTTAAATGCCGTAGAACCAAGGCAAACAATATGCAGTATCGAAAACAGCTTATTCTATTTTTTACGTGGTCATGCATAAGTTGTCATTAGGCGATAGATAATTTTGTGTCATTTATTGCCTCGCGTAACAAGCTGGTGCTGTGTGCAAGGCAAAGATTTTACACCAATCATATACAGCTATCGACCATTTCGAAAGGAAGCAACGAGAGATGTAGTAGGCCTTTAAACCACAAATTATACAATTTTAAGTAAAAGTGTTGAGAATTTGATGGTAAGTTAATCACAGTAATTTAACAATCGTAATAATAATCATAACTACACGCTCCAGAAACAGTGTTCAGATTATTAGCAAACAAGGCAAATTATAATACACACAAGCCTGAATATATGCAAGAAAGCGTAATACTTGTGAAAAATATAACAGCAATAATTCGTTGAAGATGTTTGATTCCCCCGATTACAGCACGAAAGTAAAA